>CAJNDT010002749.1:0-28456 GCA_905221615.1 Symbiodinium sp. CCMP2592 | reverse complement strand
TTGTCGCAGCAGGTGCTGCGACACTCGCTTTATCATCTCAGTTCGAGATTTCAAGCACTAAGCATTCGCCTTTAGCGAAACCTAAGCCTACAGGGTTAGGACTTAGAGGGGGTGCACTGCCACGGCGGGCCACGGGTGTGCACACCCCTCCCTACAGGGACCTACAACAGACTTCCCAGGGCGGCGTGGGTGGGCAAGAAAAGTTTCTTCTCTCACCTGAGAGCCAATCTGCATATGCCAAGCGCCATCAGATCAGACAGCCTGTGTGACCCACGGTTTTTCGAAGTGCGGCACAATTCAAAAACATATTTTGAATGTAAGTGGTCAAGAATAAGACGCTATCTCGAAGCGAGACGGCACGTTTATTCTTGAACCCAAAGCCGCACAAAACTTACACAAGTCTGAACAGCAGAACGTTGCAGGCTTCACTCAAAAGCGTACACACGACACACACTCTTTTTCCTTCGGTAGCAAGGGAGCACTCCGTGTTTTGTCGCAGCAGGTGCTGCGACACTCGCTTTATCATCTCAGTTCGAGATTTCAAGCACTAAGCATTCGCCTTTAGCGAAACCTAAGCCTACAGGGTTAGGACTTAGAGGGGGTGCACTGCCACGGCGGGCCACGGGTGTGCACACCCCTCCCTACAGGGACCTACAACAGACTTCCCTTATTAGCCTCAAATTCAATGAAAATCTTTTCCACTATTTTTTCAACCTCGGTGCACTTGACACTCTTGCGACCGACGGTGACGTGGCTACATTTCCTTCTTGAAGGTTCGTCCGCAGGATTTGAAGGACTTGGCACCCTCTGATACCACGAAGCAATGCCCGCACTTTCTTCATCCTTGAGAAGCACATGCAACAGAGCCTTGATAACAGCAGCGCGGCCTGAACCGGAGATGCAAACATCACGAGCACAGTTGTTGTCCACAAAGAATACAGTGGGCCGCCCCTTCAGGGCCGATAGCCATAGCCTCATCCCACAAAGGAGGGCTAGAAGTTCGGCGGGAAAGATTATCGTCTTTTGGACCTGCGCACCAAGAAGGTCCTGATGCCGAGGCATAAAGAGTGAGAGAAGGAACCTATGAGATCCCCACGATGATTGAACAAGACACCGCCAATACCGCATTTCCAGTCTGAGGCCGAGGGCTCAAAGCAAGCGTCAATGAAAACAAACATAGGTTCCTGTCGTAGGACCTGCACCAGCCTAGGAGTAGCTTCCTTGAGGACCCCACTAAACCCTTGAAGCGCGTGAAGAAGATTCGCCGGCACATTTGGAGGCAGATCGCCATAAGCGAAGTCAGTGAGATGCTTGAGGCAAACCTTGGCAGATCTACCGAAAACCTGTCCACAAGCAAACTGCATCCTACCACGGAGCTTAAGTGCAGCGCTTTTGGTCAACACACCAGCATCCATGATCGCGCGGATGGACGCGGAGGCGCGCGGAGGCGCGAAGCGCGCGAGGCCGCGCGAAGCGCGCGAAGCCACGCGAAGGCGCGCGAAACGCGCGAAGCGCGCGAAGCGCGTAGGGCGCGCCCCAGGGGGACCATACTCCCCTAAATCAACGGGATGAGCTCACTCTTAAGATGGTCGTGGCGCTGGAGACGGCTATCGACATGGAGAACGACCGCGACGCTTGTATCATGGGGCAGCACTTATTTTGCCTCCACTCGGGGGCGCGGTGGACGGATTCGCAAAGGCTGAAGTCAATCACCGTGCAAACCTCCCATGGCGAGACCTTTGTGATTGCGGAAGGCCTCACCTCGAAGACTTCGAAGACTCAGGAGGCCAAAACCCGGCTGCTGCCCTATGCAGCGATTGGGTCGGGTGTAAAGCTGCCGTGGGCAAACCGTTGGCTCGAAGCTCGCCAAAACCAAGGATTGAAGCTTGAGGCCTTCACCCTTCCGGGCTGGTCGGAAACTTCCGGAGAATGGACCTCCCTGCCTATGTTAGCGGGAGAGGCTACCTCTTGGTTGCAGGATTTCCTCTTGAGGGCTGGCTTCGAAGAGGAAGAAGTCCTGAAGCGCGGCTCACACTCGCTGAAGGCGACGCTTACTACTTGGACCTCCCGGTGCCCGACGGTCTCTTTCTCCTCTGGTGACCAGAGGTTGGTGGGACATCACGTGAAGCCCAAAGACAAGTCTCCCTTGATCTACTCTAGGCAGGCATACACCGCTCTCTACGGCAAGATCCTCGCGATGTTCATTGACATTCGTGAGGGACGCTATGATCCGGATTTGCCGGAAGTCGATAGAGTCCTCGCTGCAGCCGCTGAAAACTCGCATAGAAGGCCAACTGAGCCTAAGGCAAACACGATCCCTCCCGCAATCGGGCCTCTCGATGAGGCTAGCGGAGAGGAGGGTGGGTCGACTTCCGAAGGGAGCGAGGAAGCACTCTCGGGGGAAGACCGAGCCGATGTGGCGAGAGCACCTTTTCAGCAGCCGGTGGACTTGGAACTTGTTTACGTGCACCGGGTGTCGGGCGTTGTTCACTGCCTGAAGGACCCTCGAAGCACGGATTTCTTTTGTGGTCGTTTCTTGACCGCAGCGTACATGAAATTCGGAAGGGCCGGCGCGGCAGCAGCAGATCCAGATTGCTGCATTCAGTGCCGGAGAGCGCGCGACCGGGAGCCGGTTTGAGGCGAGCTTTCGACAACCAGAGGAGATCTGGGCCTTGGCCCATCCTCGGCACCTTTGCCTGCATGCAGCATAGGCAAAACATGGTGTGTCGTCCGTCTCAGTGACAGCCTGCAGTTATCGCACGAATGTCTGCTTGTGTGAGGCGCTTGACTCAAGTCACTTAGCGCTAGAGGGTTGCGAGCATGGCCGGAGTGACATTGGACTCGGAAGCAGCCTTTAAAGAACGTGCCTTGAAGGTGGGACTCTCTGCTGCAAATCACGCCACCCTGGAAGCGCAGGGGTACAGCACTTTTGGCGCCTTGGCTTTCGCAGTTTCAGCCTCGCCCAACAGCGTCAGCGAGGAAGAGGTCAAGGAATGGATTCGTGCAGTCTTCACACCGGCACCCGAGCACCACCAGGTTTCCTGCCTGCGACGCTTGCTTTTCGAGGCCCAGGCCCTCTCAATCAGTGACATGAAGAACCGAGTGGAGCCTTCAAACGATTTCGTCACCAGGAAGATGCCAGTTGCCGAGCGCCTTGCCAGGCAAAAGGCGCAGGAATCCCGGCTCACCGGGATACATTTTTCGCCGGAAACCACACCATCCCATGGTGTGGTAGATCGACTTGTGGAAATGCTTGAAACCGGGACGCTAGTCTACCTGCCTCCCGGTAAGTACCTCTCAAGGGCTCAGGAAATTCAGTCGGCCAAAGCAGACAAAGCTTTGTCGATTGATTCAGATGGAAACCTGAAGGTCACTTCCAAGCTTGACAAGTTCGAACATTGTGACACGGGTTCCGAGTGGACCCTTCGCCAGGCTTGGGCGCGAAGGAGCCTCGCCTTTGATCTTGCTGGCCTCGCGACATATCAGGCCATGGAGGCTTGGGTGCATAAGCTCTTTGTGACGCTTGAGCGGCCTTCCCCTCCTGGCTACCACGGAGTGGCGTTGACTCAAATCGTGGCAGCCGATCGTCACTTGTTCACCCTGGCCGCCTCCAATCTGCTTGGAGCCCTTGCCGCCGCCCCGGGCCGCGTCAAACCGCTTGATGAACAGCTTAAGCTCCTCAGCGACCACAGTGATGTGTTGCAGTTTCTAAATCACCTGCCTGCCCAGAGCTTGCCGTCCAATCCTCTCAAGCGCTCCGAGAAAGGTGACACCCCCAAAGGCCGAGGCAAAGGCAAAGGCAAGAAAGGCAAGGGTCGTGGGGCTGCTGCTTCCATTACCGTGCCTGAGGGGGCAGTCACTAAGGTGAATGACAAACCTGTGTGTTTCGCCTTTAACTGCGGCTCCTGCAAGTTCAAGGTGTCCAAGAAAGGTAGGTGCGGGCGAGGCTTTCACGTGTGTTGGTGGAAAGGCTGTGGTGGTGCCCACCCGGGGCACGAGTGCACAAAGGCTCGCCCAAATCAGTGAAAGCCCGCAGGGACCGCGACGCACCCTGTGGATTCCCAGTCGTCGCAGTGCCAGGCAAATGTGCTTGCAGAGCCAAGGGGCCCTCCATTGCACCCTGCCGAAATCTTTGCAACATCCCTTTTGGAACTCCCTTCGGCCAGTCGTGTAGATTTGATGAAGCTTTTTGACTTGCTCCCTCACGAGGATGCGCCTACTGCTGGACGTGCAGAAGCTGGAGGTTTTTCTTTCGGCACCGGCACCTGGGTGCATGGAAACCTTGTGGGATTGCGAAACAACTGCCGAGTTTTCCCTTTGAGCACTAAAGTTTTTACTCGTTTTGCCCTGAGAGTCCAAGGACTATGAAAATCATAGCGATTGTCAAAACATAGTCATTGCCACAAAGACTATAAATTGCATCATGCCAGTTGGATCCTGGAAGATGATTTCTTCACTGGTGTAGATCATCTTCTTAAGAAGATGTGCCTTCAAGTATATATTATATGCGAATGCATCAGCATGAGTCATGTTGTCCTGCGGTACAAGCCATGTCGAAAAACGGATCGGTCGATCAATTGTATGACGGGCACTTGCAAATGTGTTGATCGATCGATTGAATACAGCATGTATATTTGATCGGTGGACCAAGATGTTCGAAAATATATGTATAATTGCCTTCCACGCCAAGCTTTGTCCCTCTGACATATGTATATTTTTTTTAAATTGCGCAATGCCAGGTGCATGCATACATCACACATGATGCTCGCAAATTCCAAAAACAAACAGGAATCCGTTCAGATTCACTAATTAAATTAATATCATTACATACAATTTATATATAGTGGCTAGAAACGAGAAGAGCGGGATCATCGAAACATCGCACCCCACCGGTGGCACCGTCGCACTGCACAGTGTGCACCCTGGTGGTCCGCAACCTAGATCGAACGTGGCCCAGAAGAGGCTGGAAGACGCGCGAAACCACAGCAGGAGCATTGAAACGCAAGCGACTTCGCGGGAAAGCGCAGCAGGAGCGCCGAAATGCAGCGGAATTCGGCAGGAGCGTGGAAACTCAGCCGATGTAGCACCCCACCGGTACCGTGTGCGCCATTGGCAGCCCGCAACCTAAAGCAGGCCCCCAGAAGGCTAGAGGAGGCGGGAAGTCGCGCGAAACCACAGCAGGAGATATATACGTGCAAAATCGCACCCTCAGCGGCACCATCGAAACACCGCGGAATTCGCGCAAAACCGCAGCAGGAGCGTCGAAACTCAGGTCGCACACGAATATTATATATAATATATGCATTTGTCTGTATATTATATATACATATATATGTAATAATTAGGCGGTAAGCCGGCGCACCGCCGCAGAAGGAAGAATATTTTGGCGTAGAAAAGGCAGTCCACCACAAGAGCACGCCAAAAAAACCTGCAAGCAGGAGGACCCTGCAAAACATATATATATATATATATATATATATATATATATAGTAGGCATGGCCTAGCACGCAAAAAAAAACACAATAAACCACGCTTGCGTTGCAATAAATAAATAAATATATATATATATATATATATAACGCATGCATGCATGAGCGCAAAACCAGCGAACTCTAGTAGCCTATGTATGTATGTATATAATATATATATATATATATATATATGTCATGAAAGTACTATTATAAATAGCATTCTTTTGCATTTGATTGATTGCGAGTGCACATGTTACACATGCACCCGGCCGGTGGCAAGCACAGCCAATATTAATTAGAAAATGTTTGCAGCGTTATATTGCATTGATGTATTTTAAATATCGATAGGTCTATAGACTCCATATGCAAGATACTTTATAGATTCGATATTGTATATATATAATATATATATATATATATATATATATTATGTATACAGAAATATATATATATAGAGAGAGCGAAATACTTCCTTAAGATATACCTATCGCGCATACATACATCACTATATATATGTCTTTGTATATACGCATAATTATAGTACTATTATTAAGGAGCGCTCCTATAAAATTACACTATATATATATATATAGGCATACTTGTAAACTATGCGTTCTATACAACTCACATAAACACTGGATCTGAATTATGCGTAATAGAGACATAATAGAACTATGCAGAATATATACCAATATTGTATATATATACACACAATATTGGTAAATATATATATATATATAGTAGAAATTATATATAACATTGCATAATTTAAACTGTTTGAATTTGTAATGTATGCGTAATATAAATAACCTACACATATACATGCATATATATATATATACGCAGAATTCTGCGTATATATATATATATATATATATATAAAGCCACTTCGAACTCACGGATCCGGTTGGTCGATGCACCGATCAAAACTTAATTCCGCGTATGTATATATATATATATATGCGCAAATATTGAAAATCCATCCCCGCACCGGACACGATGATCGGTCTCATTCTAGAAGTTCACAATTTCCATATAGGCACTGTTCTATACATAAGTATGGATAAAAGAGCGCACTTGCCCGTTGCAGTTGCACTGCGTGGTGCAGTGATATCGCCAGAAGAATGCAATGATCCGGTGCAAACTACCACATGCACCTGCGCTGTGGCGCATAATTAATATATATATATATATATATATACCGATCGAGCCCGATTCGACCGATCTGGCCTGTCAGCAGCACTGCAGTGGCGTAGCTTGTGTAGTAGTCATTGCATTTGGCGTTGCAACGGCAGTCCACCCCATAACAGCACGAATAGCTAACAGCACGTTAGAAATCGGAATCCAGGCCGAGTCCTGCATTGTTGCGCAAAAAAAGGTAGTTAGTGCATGCACCTTCGCATTCGATCGATTCTGCATGCAGCACATTCTGCGCTGCATTCAGGCAAATTAATATATTAATTAATACTGCAGATGCTGCTAATATGCGTAAAAAACAGCAGGAAAATTTGCGCTTGTGGGCGACTTCCACACGTCGCGTAGCTGTGAGATCGATCTATTATAATATTATGCATGCACACCTCTCGATCCAAAATGGCAACGAGATAGATTGTACGTTGCTTGAGCCAGATTTGAGCCGAACTTAGGGTGCTTAGGGTCCTTTATATGTATGTAGATATATTATTTATATATATATATATATCAATATTGCAGATTGTATTGTATATATATATATATATATGTATATATTCTGCGTGTCTTTGATCATCAATGTGCAAATTCACGTCTACAGCTTATTGTCAAAGTTGCGCTGTGAGGCATTTTAATTTAATATATTAATATATATATATATATAATAAGTAATATATAATTACTAGTTAATATAAACCCATGGTTACTTAAGATCTTAATAGCGCAACTTTCACAATAGTTTGTAGACGTGAATTGGCACATTGTTTTTTTTGTTGCGCAAAGGCGCACTTGCTGCATGCATCCAAGCAGCGATCGATCGATCGATGCATCTGCAATGCTGCTGCTATATTGTCCATGAAAGTGCGCTAAAATTTGCAGCGCATACAATGTAGTACCCGTCGATCGAGCAAGCATAGCGACATCATCTTTGAAAGTGCTTGAGCCAATTTGAGCCATTAGGGTTCTAAGGCATTTATAGTCTATAAACCCAATATATATATATATATATATATATACAAAATACCTTTGCAGAATTACAAATACATATGTATATATAAATATGGATATATGTATATATGGATATATATATATATATATATATGTGTGTGTGTGTGTCTGTTTTTCATTATATATATACACACAAGGAATGAATGAACAAATTAACATTTATTTACTTAGAAAATAATTTCATGAAACTGGCACTGTACATATATAACTATGAATAGTATGTATATATATATATGTGTATATACATATCTACCAGTAGATATTATGTATATAGCAGTATATAGATACTATACGGTATGATCTATCGAATAATATGTATATGTCTATCGATCTATATAGATCGATCATACACATGCATGCGATTTCTGATCCCTAATATAATTCATACTTATATATACAGTTGCACTCGAGGACGTTTACATATTTATGTATACGCATATGCATACCTATACAAAAAAGAATATAGATAAACATATTTGTGTACAGTCAATCGATCAATATCCACATATATACATACACATGTGCATGTGCAGTCGCATGTACAAACATACATATATATATATATATACACATACATACATGTGTGTGCACACAGCACAGCAAATGCTGCGCTGATTTGATTCGATCGAATTCGCTTTTTTGCTTTCCACCAATCAGCGTCGACCCGCAGCACTGGCATTCAGCCTGGGCTGCAAACATGTGAATATGTACACATAGTATTGTGTATACGACTTGTATAAACATCATCTCAATCCTGTATATACATATACAGACATACATATCAGGCATGTGCGTCGATCGGCACAGGGTTATGACACGACGCATCATCAACTACAGTACATACAGCTGCACAGCATCGGATTCGATGGTTATGAAGACCTCTGTGCATGCATCTGTATGTGCATATATATACACATACATGTAGACATGTGTTATGTGGCAATATATATATATATATATGTGTATATATATGAGGATTAAGCCAAGCTGCGCCTTGATGCGATGCTTCATGCTCCGCAGCCTTCCGTAGGCAGAAAATGAAACACTATATAATGGTGCATGTATCTAACAAGTTAATGACGAAATAAATAAATGTGTACAGGTGCACATGCATCGACACACATGGCACAGTCATGCACACATATATGGCACACATGTTGGTGGCAGGGGACTACATTTAATGTGGCTTGCACACATGCAAAGCTCTGGGCCTTAGCCTGGACATCCTCAATGCCCATCGCGGCTGCGAATCCGCCGGAGCGCGAATGTAGATTGCTTAGATGCACGAGCAGGATGCATTTCTCGCTCGCTTACACCATTAGCTGGTAAGTTGTGCAGCTTACACATATGCATACACATGCATGTCTTGCACAACACATACACAAAATCTGTAACACCCAAGGCTGAAATCGCCATCTCTCATTTTTGAGAATCACACCCAATTTAAGGAGAACCTTTGGGTCCTGCATGCCACCTGTAGCCCTTGGAAATGAAAGCAGAAACCATAATGCTTTCCCAGTGATGGAGCAAAGTCCTGGGGATGTAGGGTTCAGGGTCTCATGTCCAGCAATTCAAAGCACAGTATGCCGGTTGCTACACAAAGTTCAGCTACAAAATCGCATCAATTGATGGGTGGATCGACTCTTCCAAAGATCGGTGTGTTTATCGACCTCTGACTCACCCATCGAACTAGCGACCATGCTTTTGGGCAGGCCAGTACAGGTTTTGGGGCGAGGTTTGCACGAGCCTGGGACATCAAAGCATGTCGCTATTAATTAGGAGCAGGACCAAGCAGGCATATTCGTGTATACATGTAACATGATGACCTGTATTAGGTAATCTCATATTCACTGTGCTGCCAGGCCCCCTGATCTCCAAAAGGCGTTTTTACAGCCCTATTGTCTATTGTTATGAAATCTTCAGACACATTATACATTATCCCTCCGCTCCCGGTTACGATTCCAAAGACCACCTCGAATAACAGTGATGCCCTCACAAAGGAAAAACTAGATGCAAAAGTTGTATCAAGGCTCCCTTGAGCCATGACATCATCGATTCATCAATGAAGCAGTGTTCGAAGCGCGGGTTGATTCCTGAGCTTGTTGTTGTATGTGCGGTGGCCACATGGTCTCTGCAAGCACAGGAGATGTGCCAAGGAGCTGTAGCGCCTTATCTGCTGGATCATGTGACCCATCACCTCATTGATTGACAGGGCCGGGGTTGGTGAACGATAATTCTATGATTCTAGGAGAGATGACGCCAAGTAGCATGAAGTTTCGGGATTATTCTCCAGGGGGAACGTGTAGCATGGAGCCTCTCTCAACAAAGCATTCATGCAAAGCCGAGGGAATACGCAGTGCTTTTGGCTAGTGATGCAGCCTCACACTCCATTGGCAGAGTTGCTTGTGACATTCACAATACCGCAACCCACAGTTGTAGAGCTTCGTGGCAGCTGCAGGAGTCCTTGGGTGCAATATATATATGGAGTTGACCAAACCAATTAAATGCTACAAAGTATATATGCTATTCGACACGAGCATGACGGCACAGTGCTGACGGTCCCCTGTTGCTGGCAGCTGCTTATGCCACTGAGTTGCAAGAATCGTGGGTACCTTTCCATCAGGCCGAAGAATTGGCAGAGAGCTGTCCTCGGTTGTATATTCATGGCACATGCTCGAAGCTTCTCGTGGTCCAGAAACGAAATAGCGGACATTTTAAACAGGACCGCTATTTGCTCCAAGATTCCTGCCCAATTGCCCTCACAAGCCCGAAGAAACTGAAAAAAATCTTTGCCAACACGACCCTTGACCCTCCACATACAGCCTAAATGCCTAAATCGTATTCTTGCTGATTAGTTGAAAGGAAATGCCACAGCACAGCTAAAGTCCCTAAAGCGACTATACTAGGTTTGGGCTTAGGCCTCGGCCAAGCCTATTTATTTGAGGCCCCGATGTCTAACAACTTTGCATATGAGAACATATTTGAATCTTGACCCCCTGCACCTTGAACCTGGTTCAAGACATCGAAAACACCTAAGAAGTACTGTCATTATATATGGTGTAGCAGGTCAGCAGTACGGAGGAGGAGTATCCTAAGACTTCGGGTCTGTTGAGGAACTGAGTGGAGGATGGAATAACATGAGCCTAGCCACATACACACCGCTGCCAATGGCAGACGTTCATCCTTGTACGTATCCGGTTGGCGTGCCGCTTCCCTGAGAGAGTGAGCCAACCACTCCAGCACACACCGGCCGTTGTAGGCTTTGAGAGTCATCTTGATCGAGCCATCTTTCTTTATCACCTAAAACAAGCAGATCCGACACCGATGCACCAATGGCAACTGAACAAAGTCGACTGAGTTCACCTCTCCTTGAGAAAGACCTGGAGCCCTGTTTATAAGGCCACTTTCGTGGCAGCTCGATCTACGGCGCTCAGGATGGTCGCGACATGGAAATTGAATTTACGTCCCCAAACCAAGACCCCAACATAGAAGGCCCTCTAATTCTGGCTCTGCAGCACTCTAAAAGTTTGAGGCTGATATGCTCACAGATGAGAGCCTAAGTGATCCTTCAAGAAAAACTATAGCAAAGACAAAGGCAAGGAACCATTCGTTCTTTGAAAGGAGGTTGACTCTGAGGAATCTTGCGGACTTTGCAGAACTGCCTGTACTCGGTGTATGCCAACTTCAAGAAGTTAGAGAAGCTGCAGCCAGGAGCACCCCAGTAGGCAACGTCGTGAAGCATCGTCCTTGAAAGCTTGCAGGTTCAGGGGTTTAGAAATATTTATTTCTGAGCTAGAGTTGGCATTACATGTGGTGCAAAACCATGTAGAAGTCACAAGTTCTTCGTCTGTTTAGAGTATATACCACTCCAATCATTCTTATATAGCGGGTTGGCATAGCCTAGATTGTGAATCTTCACTTCGGTTCTTAATCTAAGGTGTTGTTTTCGGTTTTTGGGGTGTCACTGCAGCTGAAGCGACTGTTGTGCTGGGGCTAATAATGTTACAATGTCAACTGTATACACCCGTGGGCTCTTGTGGTTTCAAATAATTGTGGGTCAGGGCTAAAACCGATGAAGAAATTAGGACGAATTATGTAGCTTTGACAACAAACACACAGAAGATAGTACTAGTCTTCAATGGGAACCAACCTGGCAAAGATTCATGCTGCTGCCATTGACGATCCACAGCAGCCCCAGGTTGATGGTATGCATCGAACACCACTTTATGTTTTCCTGGTGGAACATTCGCAAAGCGATCAAAGGGCCTGGGTGGGACAAGCTGCTACACAGTCTAGCACATGCATGGTTTCTGACATGAAACGACCCAGTTCACTAGCCTGCCCCGACAAAGATAAGCCCAAAAAACAAGCGACTTCCGCACAAACAACGGTTTTGTACTATTACTAACGATTGTTCTTCTTGGATAGCTTGCATAAAGAAAACACATCGTTATCGTATGGAATTCGACCTCTTAGAAAAAGCCAAATATTGAAATGCTGTGGAACATGGGTTGTTGGCTGGCATCCTCTGAGCAAGGAAGCTGGACAGTGACAGTTCCCTCTGTAGCCATACCGCATCCTCATCAACATGGTAATACAGTTCTGCCAACGGGCCCCGGCTCCTGGCTGGACATTTAAAGCAAACCAGCGTGCTCTGCCATGAAGATTTAAACTGGAAAACCTGCTGGTGGTACTTCCAATCTCCCCGTAGTTCGGTACAAACAAATTTCATACCGTTGTGGCAGATGCTTCGGCCAGCCAAGGCAAGCTGGCTCACTGGAAGTGCTTCACCATGAGGCCCACAAGACGGGTGCAAGCAAGTAAACAGGAGATTAATACTCCAAGTCAATCTTGAAAACACTGCATTCAGTGTCTTGCCTGGTAGCAGCAGTTCTTCCTTGATGCTGAATACAAGGAATCTGGAGAAGCGGGTGGAGCGTGGCCTCCATAGTGGTAAATTCACAAATATTCCCAGACTGTGGTAGTAGCCATATTCTGTAGTAATTTTCGCTGCATCCCCATAAACGCCAAGGGGACAGAAGTCTCGTAGGCAGCTTGCATCAGGTGTAGCCACAGGGAACTTTACCTCTTCCAGATGCTTCCAGTAATCAGCGATGCGTTCTCTGCTGATCTGCAGCCCTACTTCATTGAACAAGTAAGCAACCAACATATGAGGGTCCAGGATTTGCAGCGTAGTCCACTCTTCCACTCCAGGGGTGGTCGCTGACCGAATCGGGGCTCGGAAGGTTGCAGGTTCCTGAGTTACACTTATATGGCATTAGATTAGGGCCTCTACATCCTACTGCAGACTTCACGAATTCTGCATGCATTGCTGGCCCAGGAGCCACAGGAAGCTTGATTGCAGAAAAGAAGTCCCGCGAGTCGTTCTTGCCACAAGTCTGACTCAGTCGTCTGCTGAAGCAGTTGCTAGCACGTCCAGCATCCTTGGCACAGCAACCCAGAGAGTTCCAGCTACATTCGCACGAAATTGTGATGAGCCTGAGATTTGGGAGCTGCACCTCCAAGTACAACTAAGCAGGTGTTTCGGCATTGCATGTTTCCAGGGTCTAAGATCGGGTACATTATATTACATACATAGCGACCGGTTGAACCATGTTTTACATCAAGACATGTGCCATATATCAAGAACCCCTAAGCTATGTGCTGTTGCCTGGAACCCAGGATGCATATAGCCTCTCCTAGCTCTCCGGTTTCGACCAATGTCGGTCAATTCACTTCCTATTGCAACAGTTCTGGGCACTATTTTTCATGAAGCACAAACATAAATGATAAATGGGGAGGGCTTTGCCATCCAGGCTTGGAAGTTCAGGGTCGGCACCCTAAACCCTAAACCCTAAACCCTGGCGCTCAAAATGATAGACACAAAATTTGACAGACACACAAGTTGAAGGAGACTTCTCAATACCATTATCATTTGGAGCACCTGAAATCTTCAAGAAAACAGTTCCCTCAAGCTTATACATTAATTAAGCTTCGGAGTCAGAGGCCCCGCTCCAGGCCTAGTTGCCCCAACGTGCTGCTGTAAACCAAGAATTCTGCAGTAGTATATAGATGTTCTTCCCTGAACAGACATAGACAAACCATCCTTTTGCAATGACTCCAACTCACAAATGCCACGAAGCCTCACTCCCTACCTGCCACCCAGGAGGCACATCGACCAAAGCAGCAACTGCCCTAACCGTCCACTTAAGAAGCTGTACTCCTGCTCCGACAAGGCACAGCAACGTGGGCCCGGATGGACGCCATTCCTTTCTGGACACTGGTGGCCTTCAGATTCAGAGTCTCTCTCCTACATTGGCCGGCATTCATTATTGAGAAAGGTTCCTATTTTACATTTGCTGCCGACCTCACTGCTTGTATGGAAGTCCCATCACCTTGTACCTGAACCCTGAATAGAACTCCTAGAGCCGCGAATGAGTCGAATTTTCGAAAGCTCTTGAAAACTTGGGAACCAAGCAAAAGCTCGTCTAACATTTAGCTAGTTTTAGGACATAGTGACATAGTGTAATCATCTTTCCAGATGTATGTTAAGGGATTGCGAGTAGAAGTCACACATTGATGTTCATTCGTTGGATGTACCCTATCAACTTGGGATGTCAGAAGTTGCGATCAGACTTGTATGTTTATACACATGGTACTTATTCTTGGGAGCCCCATGGGCCTGCAAATCACTAATCTTCTGTCACTCTCGACAGCTGTTGGTTTCTCTTGTGTTACATAACAACATCTTCATCTGTTGAAGGGCCGCTTAAGCTTCTCTTGGTGCTGTCGCCCAGCTGCACCCGAATCCGAGTCATATTTAACCTGAAAAAAGCAACAAGAAGCCTGACTTATGTTTCTGGAATAAATGGGGTCAACAACTACATGGGGCCATGAGGCTCTAGGTGTCAACAATCACTCTCTTGGACGAAGGAGGGAACTAGCAAGTCTAGTTCTAGTAACTACAGTTGATCGACACTACTTAGCGATGCAGGTCTGCTTAAACTGGAGGTTTGGAGAGCTGAGCTTCGGAACTATCTAGTACAGTGTTTTTGTGTGGAGACATGCAGCAATTACAATAATAAGATTCTGGGTTACTTTGTCTCTCACATACACCATGGAATCAGGAGGCCCATGATCCAAGCCACAGAGGAAAGCACACAGGAAGAGGCTTCAGCAAACACAGCCATGTCAATCAAGACCCTGACAGACTGAAGGCCTCCCTTTCCAGCCCCACAGATGCCGTCTTCGTGTATTCACATTCGGCAATTCCCTGCGGTGAACAGCCCCAGCTGGCGCATTAGCTCATCGCCCAGCTGTCATGTGCTTGCGGGGAAAGCACGTTGGCCCCAAGGCTGCTGCAAGGATCGGCACCCGTCGACAGCCCCAAACCCGGCCAACGGTTTGAGGACGGGGGCCAAGGCCCCTTCCCCCGTCCCTGGTAGGGCATGCAATGGATCATGGACATGCATGAAACAGAAGCCAACACAAAATTACCATGTTTGAAAACCATGTCTCATGTCTATTGTCACAGTGTCCATACCCTAGAACCTAGACATATCATATATGCACATACAAGACACAGAGAAAGTACTGTGTACGATCACCACCACCTGAGGCATTTCAGAACGAGAGCCGCAGGGAGTACCTGCAGCTTTGGCTGGAAAGCAGTGAGATGACTGTTGCAGTGTCTACAATCTGTGTCTTCTGGCTGGTATCTGTTTGCGAGGAACAGCTAGGCATTTGCCCACACTCGATCAAAGTTACGTCCCTTTTGCAGCGGACTGGTCTATCTGAGCATCCTTGGGTCTTGCAGTGAATATATATGTATATGCACTTACCTGAGCACATACCTGTAGATGTTCTTGCCTGAACATCAAAGAATACATAGAGCTTGAAGCTTTGTAGCTCCAGCCTGTGAAGCCAAGCAGCACCACATGCGACATCGTCCATCACTTTCCGCACAACATCGCCTGCGAGCAGAACAACGTGGCTGGACCAGCTTTGTTCGGAGAGGATACAAGGCAGCAGCAACTTCGTACATTCACACCGCACGATAATGCATTTGAATGTTGCAGGTGCATCGCACAGACAGCCTTACTTGTTCACAGTTTTGTCAGCGCTAGATCGTGCCACACGAGGTTCACAACCCCAAGACATAAGAGATCAGGGCTATTCCTGATCACCCAAAAGATGCCATGGAGCATCCCAGAAACCTGCTGAAAGCATTTATTCAGGTCTAGGTATCGACAGCCTGCAGGCCAGGAGAGGGGTGAAATGAGTTTCGGGAGCAGGCACCACTACCAAATGCACCTTGTATGTACTTCATCACACCTGCTGCCCCAAGACACCCCTAGCCACAGCAGGCATCTAGGCTAAGCTCCAGAGAGACATCCTGCCCCTGATTGGCATTGCTGCTTCGCAATGCAAGGATGGCAAAATCATCGTTGCAGCAGCAACGACCAGCTGAGCATCTCGTGTGCATTTGAGGCCCATATCTTCATATGCATCATGATTCTTAGCTGGCGCTGATTCAAGTAGTCGTCGCAGTAACATGGGGGTAGTCATACTAGTAGTACTGCTAGGTGTAGGAGGAGTCATTAAAGTAAAAGTGTTAGTGGCAGCACTAGTCGTGGCAGTCGTAGTCATGCACATAGTCATATGGGTAGTAGTGGTGGGACTAGGAAACTTATTACTTTAGCTACTACTACTAGACTGGAATTGCTACTGCTGCCAGTGCTGCTACTACTGTTGAATTCATTTGTAACCATAGCTAACAACGAATACCACTGCTACTGCAGCCAGTCCTGCTGCTACTGCTACTGGTTTGACGCAAGTGCTGCTACTCTTCGTATTCCTACTCCTACTCGTGCTCCTACTACTACTGCTACTACTACTACTACTACTACTACTACTACTACTACCACTACTACTACTAGTACTACTACTACTACTACTACTACTACTACTACTACTACTACTACTACTACCACTACGACCACCACCACTACTACTATTATTACTACTACTACTTTGACTACTAGTGCTACTACTGCTACTACTACCACGACTACGACTACTACGACTACAACGGGTACTACTACTGCTGCTACTAGCACTGCTATTACTACTGCCAGTACTACCACAACAACAACTACTACTACTGCTACTACTCCTACTACTCCTACTACTACTAGAACTACTACTACTGCTACTGCTACTGCTACTGCTACTGCTACTGCTACTGCTACTGCTACTGCTACTGCTATTGCTACTACTACTACTACTACTACTACTACTACTACTACTACTACTACTACTACTACTAGTACTACTACTACTCGGACTAGTACTAGGACTACTACTAGGACTACTATATACTAGGACTACTACCACTATACTACTACTACTACTACTACTACTACTACTACTACTACTCCTGCTGCTGCTGCTGCTGCGACTACCGATACTATTGCTACTACTGCTGCAGCTGCTGCTATACTATGTACTTCTACGACTTCTTAGAAGAAGAACAACAACGACGACGACGACTACTAGTACTAGTAGTAGTAGGAGTACTCGTTATTAGTACTAGTGCAATGGTGCTGCTGCTACGGCTACTGCTGCACCACTGCGAGCAGTAGCACTAGGACCAACAGGCTGCGATGACGACGACCACGAGCACGAACGATCCTGTACTAGCACCCTCACTAACACCTGCCCTGGTACCAGCAATATACCTTTTATGATGTGGCCAGCATAGGTTCCATAATACAATGGCAAGCAAAGGAGCATATATACTAGAAATGCAGATCACATAGCACCTATCACCTCGCTGGGCACCAGTGCAGCACTTACATGTTCCGCATGAACTTGCCAAAGTCAGAGATCTTCTTCTTGGCTTCCGAGGCCAGCTTGCCGATTTCATCGGCCTCCACAAGATACACAGCGAACACACAAAATACATTGTAACATTGTAAATAGCTAGATCTTTGCTTAAACTGTGAACTTGCCAACATCTATCTAATCGGGAAAGCTTTTCAGATTGGGTTTTGGAGCCTACCTTGGTTGCAGGACACTCGGCACTTGGCTCTTGATGGCATCGCACCCAACACCGACCCCCACTTCTTAAGCTAGCGTATATATAGATCAATACCGATACCAGCATACCCACACCATGTCGATAGATCGGACACCTGGCCTTTGCGTCACCATCACACTTCGCCTGCAAGGTGTCCCGGCTGCTCTGCAGCATGGATTTCTGCTCGGCGATCTCCTTTTTCAAGATGTCGCGGGTGGCTGTTTTCCTGGGTTCAGAGTTTCAGTCAGGTGGATTCGAATCTGGAGGGTTGGTAAGCGCTTCGTGTCCACTCGGTTTTGCAAGGATTAGTGCAGATTTCTGCTGATGATAGATAGACCCGTCGACCTCAAGAATGCTTTGGAAATCCCCATTGAACTTGGCCACATATTGCCAACATACTTTCCCTCAGCATTTCAAGGTTTCTTGCTTGATCAAACAGTGTGATTTCGAGCTACTCCGGGGCTGAGATCATCAATGCCTGGAAATTTGCCTTTCTAGGATACACAAATGGATTGTGGTTTCCTTGGGGAAATATGTTTATCAAGCCCTGCTAACCTGAAGGGAAAAATATGCCATAATTTATTGCTTAGTTTTGGGGCTCGGGACATCTTCACCGATCGAAGCCATATTACCACGATGTTGGAGGCTCTTAACCAAAAAAGCGAAAAACACCACTTGAATACTCCCCTAGCTACCCTGGTCTATGTAAATAATACTAAGATCTGCATGCAGGGTCTAATTGACAGGTAAAACAGCATGCTGCCGAAGTTGAGCTACTTGGTAATGATAAATATCTATCATCACTATGAGGGCCTAGGGGGTAATGCTGCATGAATACTCAAGTAGCAGCAGTTCTGAGAAAGAGTTGCAAGCTAAAGGAAACATCAACTTATTTGTCAATCAAGAGAACAGAAACAATGCCGAGTGTGTAGAATCTAGGGCTTGAGATTGTTAAGTTCGAATGGGGCCGAAAAGTTAAACCGTGACCTCAGGAGCGAACATCTTGGCTCCCTCGATCTTCGTTTCGCGCTTCACAGCCTCTTGGATCTTCAGGTTCAAGGTGTCCATGACCTGCAACAAAACCCGATAATCGAACATCCTCATATGGAGCAGCGTGCTGGTTTCACTTAGTAATAAACTGATCCAACCAATCATGGTAATCTTTCTATGTACACCTCAGGAAGATTCATTGTGATAGTTCAGGGGTTTGCATTGAATTTCAGTGGGGATCTGTTTCGAGCATCAAGTAAACCACTCAAGAACCATGCATCCATACACACCGTACATACATACATATATATTTATATGCACATATACACAGTGATCTCTGTGTATATGTGCATGTAAGTGCATGTGTGTACACATGCGTATACATATATGTATACAAACATATCTATACATGGGGCCGTAGGGGATATCTATATCTATATCTATACCTATATATATATATATTAATATATATTAATATATATTAATATATACATATGTACAGTACCTTGCTCATTTAGCACTCACAGGGCTTAATACAAGAGGTCCGGGGATTTGGAGGGCATCAAACTAAGTAAAAAAATCATACTCATCAGTAAGAATTAATTAGGAACCATTGTCGGTTCATCTAGATTGATACCTTCAACCCTTGATTGCCATACATCCCAAAATATCAGTTAAGCAGTCTGAGTGCTTCGATGAACGGGCTTATAGTAGCAAAGGCTTCTTAAACATTGAGTTGGGGTTTTTCCGGTGCACTCAGAAGTTCAGGACTGGAGGTTGCATAGCACCTGCCTTCAGATGCTGGGTGCAAGGGCTTCTTCGTAATTGGATGTGTCGATCCACATTGTAGAATATGCGACACAAAGACCATAAAGACTCTGCATCTAGATATAGATAGAACTCTGAAGACCCCGAACAAGTCCTCAGAAAACCATCTCCAAAGCAACAGAGATTTCCTGCACTAAGTGAAAAGTAAGCTTTCGATACACACATGTCGTCACTGCATATATGTATGCATACATACACACGTGCACAGGCTGCACCTTCTTCGCATCTTTCACGACGGTCTGCCGCTTGCGCTCTGTCTCTCTCTCCTTTTGCCTCTCCTGTTGCACGAGTGCCCGTTCCTGCCGGCGCTCTTCCTTCTCCTGCTCCCGCTTCTTCTCCTCAACAGCTTTTCGCTCCAGCTGCTCAGCAGTTGGCTTCCTTGACCCTTGTCGTTTGTCCTTCTTGTCTTTCTTGGATTTCTTCTCTTTCTTCTTCTTCTTTTTGTTCTTCTCTGAGCTGGCGGACGAGCTGCTGGAGTCTGAGGTGTCACTCTCGCTGTCACTGTCATACTTGCGCTTCTTCGAGCCTTTGCGATCCGCATTGGCCCCATACTTGCACACAGCCGAGGCCATGTGTCCTAGGATGTCCTCGTCCTCCTCCTCTTCGCACTCGTAGTCAAAGCACAGGTACAGCATCAAGCGTGGGCAATCAGGATGCTTCTTGATCTGCGCTCGCTTCAAAACCGGATCACGGGACTTGTGGTCGACGATCTCCTCGGCAACGTCCTTCCCGTACCGATCGACCAGCTGCTGGTACGTGAACCAGCGGCGTCCTCCTTTGCGCCGATTAATCCTGTTGCTCTTCAACGTGAGCAATAGCTCGCTCGAGTGCCAGTTGCCCCGGCACTGCACCCAGCCCTCCCAAAGCACAGCCATTTGGTCTTGGCCTGCAAAAGGTCACAATGCGAGATTTGTTTCAGCGAGTTTGCGGTTGACAGTCGGGCTTGGACCCGGATAGTCCAGTCTACTTGTCTAGTTTATCCTAGTTTCTAGATTTGAGCAGGGCTCCTCGGATAACATTATGCGAAGCTTGCGAAGCTTCACATAAAAGGGGGAATCCACAAAGCTAATTGTAGCATTGAAATAGGAATCACTTATTCAATGTTGATAACTTCTTATTTCGTGCGGATATACACAGTGTCGATGTATTTACCTTTGCATGTGTATGTATGTAAGTAAATGTTCAGGGCTCACACCCAGTTTTTTTATATGGCCACTTTCAAGTAGTTTGGCATGTGGAATATCGGCCACACAAAAGCCTTGCTCAATACTGGACTACAACCAAGAATCGAAAACGAGCTTGGGCTATGCTTTTATGCATATATATATAGTCTGGAGAAGAGCTCTGAAACAGCAGTGACACCAGAATACTTTCAATACAGCCATCTAGCAGTTTGATCCACAGATTGCAGTCAGTATTGAGGCTGTGTAGTCGTGGCATGTAAACTTGCCAAATATGATAAAGTATGCATATATGAAACCGTACACACAAATGCATGCGTAAGGATTCTGATGATAAGCATGTCACTTTATGTACATTTTCATGCCCTGATATTGTATAAATGTGTTTACTCACATAACACCCAATTCAGCTCCCTCACTGATAATAAGCTTCGCAAAACCCTTGATGGCCATTCAGGCAGCTTGCGGCTTGCTGCTGCTGGCATCGGCTGCTGTCGCTGCTGGCAACGGGTTCTGGCGTATAGAGGCATGTTTGTGTGTACATGTGTAGTAATATATGTCGCATATTTCATGAAGATATACATAACCCAACATATATATATATATATATATAAATGCACATTATTGATCAAAGTAAGTGTGTATATACAAAACGAAGTACATACTGTATATGTATGTATATACAGACATGTCTGTCGACATGCACACGTGTATACACATATATATATATACACATAGACATGTGTGAATGTCCATGCAATATGCGCATGTATATGTATATGTGTAAGGACATGCACATGTATATGTACATGTGCATATCTATTTATATGTGTGTGTGCATATATACATATGGATACATATTTATGTATGCATGGCACATGTGATATATATATATGTATATGTGTGTGTTCGAATGGAATATGCACAATACACACACACATATATATATGTATGTAAATATATATATATATATACATACATACCTATACATGTGTATTATATTTATACAATTTGGTAGCACCTTTTCCAGAAGATATATCTGTTTTCTTATGCATATATATGTTTCTGTATATCTGTATACACATCAGTATAGCTGTGGAGCATTAAGTGCTTGTACTTGTTCGTTCTGTGTTCGTATGAGTATATCCAATTAAGCATATACATATGTATTTATTGGTATTTCTGTGTTTGCACTTACATTCGAGATTATGTGCCGGAAGCTAGAATTGAAGGAACCCGGAACCCAAGGAAAACCCAGCCCCACAATCGGTATACACCAAGGGGCCCGGTAGACATAAGAGGCTGCTGCTGCCCCGGATTTCAGTTGCATGAGGTTTGCCACTTTGGCCTTAAACCCCTGTACTCGTGCACACCTGAATGCCTGAATCTTCGACATCCCTTACCTAAGTCCTGACCAAATTTCGGGCTTCAGGGGTGGACCGCTCTAAGCGTTCGGCAAGTTAGATAGGCACACGAACTTATCAAGACATGTGCAAATGCTGAATCGATCACACCATGAAGGGTAGGGGCCTCTACAGAGTATCATCGTCAAAAAATTGCATTTCCAGACCACAAGTTTGCGAGAAACTTTGGCTAGAAGACCCCTCTCCCCCAGCAAGCCCACAAAGTAATTGGTGATAAGAAGCTGCCACTTGCTTCGAAGCCAGCCGCCCTGATTTCCATGGGCGTGCGACTGCCTGAATCATTGAGCCATGTCATGGGGGATGGGTCGCAAGCTGGAAGGTGCTCATGATGTCGATTTAGCAATAATTACAGTAAGCTTCGCACTTTTGAGGCTTCGGTAAAAGCCCGCACGCTTCCTTGCAAACTCCTTGTCTGAGCTGCGCTTGGGTTGCTTCGCGGTCTGCTCGGACTCGGATTCGGAATCCGAGGATGCATCGGCTGGTGCACCGAGCCCTGTTGCTGCCTGCATCGCTGGGTTTACACCCAATGCCGCTCTGGCTGCATTTTTTGCTTTCTTCTGGGCCTTCTTTTCCTTTTTCTCCTTCTTCTCTTTCTTGTTGCTGCTTCGCTCATGAGGCAGGCGGGTCAGGTCAGGGCTCCGGAGCTGGTCAGCTGTGGAGCTGCGGTTCAGTGCATGCAGAGCCGCACTTGGTGGGGGTGGCTGCTTGCCTCGAAGACGGGTTTGCCCACCATCATTCTTCGAGGCATCCGGTGTCCTTCTCTTGCCTGGCTTGCCCCTCATGAGCTTTCGGCCTCTGGATCCCAAGGTCTGCTTTGTCGCACTGCTGCGGTCACTCAAGCCACTGTCACGTCTTCGGGCTGGCGGTGGTGTCTTCAAGGGCGTGCTCGTAGAAGATAGGAGAGCTCCTGTAACATGACTCATCCACAACATGCAGAAATCAATGTTGGATCTGGGAATCCTTGCTTGACTAAGCAGCCATGAGTAGCCAAGTCCGCAATTATCGATCCAGGCTAGATGAGAAAAGTCCCCAAGTTGCACCTGGTGATGCAGCTTCAGCTTCCTCGGGAGGTTTCTCTTCTGTCGGCTGCTTGGCATTCATCCTGCTCAGAGGCTGGGTTCATAATTCTCATTAGACTGGGCAGCAGGGGATTGAGTAAGAAGGGTTCTGACCGGTAAGCATACACACACATGCATGCATATATATATATATCCATGTATGCACAGAAGTAGTAATTTTGTATGTATGAAAGTATTATGTGCACATATGTCTGTGCACCTGTGACGAAGCATGCAGTGCACAACCATGTGACCATGTGTACATACAAGCATATATACAGGTAAGCGTATGTATATGTATATATATAGGTCAGCATGCACGCATATGTCCTTGAACCATATGTGTAGAGGCATGTACTTATGTATAAATGTATGTGTGTATGTGTTATAAATGTGGGTAAGTGTGTAGGGTGTATGCATGGGAGTAAGCTATGTCTGCACCTTTCGAGATCGGTGCATGTGTGTGTGTGGCTTAAGGCCAGCACTGTTTGGCTCAGGTCTTGCAAGCACAACTCTGTTTGGCAAACACATACAGGCATGCACATGGCATCTGCTTGTGCCTGCATGTAGTGTGGAAACAAGAACAGTACAAATGAGAACACATGGCTTGAGGGCTTGAGCCCGCAACCCCACCCACGTAAACCATCTAATTCAGCTAACTTCAGTGGCTTTCGCATTATGTCGGCAGTTTTGGGTATACCCGTTAATGTGGGCTATATATAGGGTCCATGGATCCATTGCTGAAATTCGAAAAGTAGCATAATAATAATTAATATAAAGCATATGACTAACCCAATGGCCAAATTCTAAGCTATCTGGTGTCTGGGGCTTGGATTTAGATAATTCATATCGAATACTACACACACTTCCAGGGACCTGAGCAGCCTCGGAACACCAAAAAAAGGACAGAGCTTAGGTCAAATAGCTTAATCAGCTAAGCCTACACTATTATTAAGTCAGGGGATCCTCATCACAATGCCATCGGCTGCATAATTCTCTCGACTGGGCAATATATGAAGCTAAACCATAGTGAAAGAAGCATCCCACAAAGAATCTAAGGAGGCACCTGGTCTCAGCTTCAGCCTTCAGCTTCTTAGCCCTCTCCATAGCTTTCAGCACTGCTTCGGACACTGGCATTTTTGCAAGGGTGCCTCACTCGAGGCCTTCTTAAAGTACTCAGGAGAAGCAGCACACATATACAGACTATATCTGTATATATCCACAGAAGCCATCTCACCCAGATGCGAGGATCTAGGATCTAGATCAAGGAACTTAAAGTTATGTGTGTAAGGTGTAGATAGCACAAATGCAAAATAAAGGTACATATACATATACATATATATATATATATGTATATATTATATAGAAGCAATATTCCATCCTGGGTTGTGGCTCCCATCATCTCGAGAAGATGCTAAAATAGGATCGAAAGGTAGGCATACATTTATATGAGTCGAGCAGTGCTGCTATGCTAGACAGTCGCATGTCTGCACTCGTAGCAGTACCAGGTCGTTGAGGGCCGGGGCATCGTGTGTTGCAGCTCATACAGCATATTAGCACACAATCATCGATGTCTAGATGATTATATTACTATACTCATCCACTCTAGACAACAGGATCCTAGTAATTCTGTTAGGAATTGAATTCTGTTGCAGGTTCGTGTCATATCAGATATGTATATATATATATATATAAATAAATATATATATATATCTGACACTACATGCATGGTCTGTCGATCGTTCTCTACCGACCATGGATCGATGCTCAGCGGCTGAGGCAACCATGGTTCACCTGGCACTTGCACAGGCCGATGGGGCTTGGCAAAACAGCGTCGTTCATTTCTATGTCTTTGTTTTTTTGTTGCGCTTGTTATGCGTTTTGTTGCGCTTGTTTTTTGTTGCTTTTTTGCGGGGCTTTGGGGGACTCTCGCGGTGTCTGCGGGATTTATAGCGATTTTTAGGTTTGGCAAATCATTGTCCTTCTACGCCTTTTTACTGTCCTTCTACGCCTTTTTACTGTCCTTCTACGCCTTTTTACTGTCTTTGTTTTTTGGTGTAGTTTTCAAGATTTTTGGGAGGGACTTAAGAACAAATTCTCCGCATCGATTCCGCTTTCTGATTCCGGGCGGGTTTTCTGATCCCTTTGCTCTTGGTGCGGCTTGGCTATTCATGGGGCCAGCAGCACCTAGTGGATTTAGCGTCATTGATATTCTGCGTATACAATATCGGGACCAACTTGTAATACATAACACGAGTATATGCATAAAGAACTGTATATGCAAATAGACACACATAACATATATATATATATGCATATGCAGAATCTCGATTCTAGAACATATAGACATACATCTGTGTATATATCTATATGTCTGCATATTAAATTCAGCAGACCTATAGGTATGCATCTAGCATAATAATTACTGCAAATTCACAGAATCTACCTATATAACACGTGATTACCCTGTATTATACATTTATATACATACCAGTATCTTAGATTAGATATATATATATATATATATATATATATATATTCATATGTATGATGTATGATACAACATCTAGCTGTATATCTGTATGCACATGTATGCATATGTGATATGTGTTGGCAGGCTTCGTACACATAATATATAGATATATGCGATTTCCTACATCCTACTTTATAAGCCACTATTATAATGTTACATAACACACGACTAAGAATTGCAAGTATAGTTTGCATACCGATATTATATATGCATTTCACCATAAACAAAATTAGGACAACGAAACACCTACATGTACAGACCTCGTACATGTCTAGATGTGTATACATGGTTTAAATAAAGGTATGCATAATCTATGCTGTGTGCATATATATTAGTGGCCTGGTCAGAATCTGATTATCATGTGTTCATATCTCTATACCATCTATGCAACCATGTACTTGGATATGTATGCATGTGTATATCAGGCATGGCCCTCTGAATGTTCATTTGTAGACTATGTAAGAGCCCTCAGATTTAATACACAGAAATGAAGATACACACATTCATGCATGTACATGTGCATCGATCTATGTGCACAGCGGCCTGCAGATCTGTACCATGTATATACAGATATACAAACACATGCACACATGAACTAGTCGAAGCAAAACCCAGTCGCTGTATGTATAGAAATGCATGTGGTATATATATATATATATATATATGTATATGTACATTCATATACGTTCATATATATATATATATATGTTAGTAGACATATATATATATATATATATTTATATATATATTCATTAGTTTTTAGGCATGATAGGTCAGCAGCACAGTGTTTACAATAGTGAATACAACACATATATATATATGTCTATGGACTTAATACATACATCGACAAGTATCGGGTATTATCCAGAGCAGTCGACAGGCATATATATATACATATGTGATGTAGTGCTTTCGGACTGCTTGACTGGAATCGATCGATCATGTAATATATACACATATATAGACAATTTTACATATATTATATGAAAAACAATGTAGTCCAAGTACCAAATATTCATATAAACACAAATTCATATTGTACAGTATCAACTTCTGTATGATCAGTATTGATCATGTCAATATGCAGCAGTCGTTATGTATATATAGATATACATATACATATATATATATATATATATATATTGTATATGCATACCGAATCTAGATATATCGCATATATATATATATATATATATTGGATGATATGTGTATATATATATATATGAAATATATATGTATATATCCATATATCTATATGTATATAGACATGCATATATCTATATTCTGTGTATATATATATATATGTATGTATATGATGATACATTCTGTATATATGCAATACTATTCGAATGCCAGGGATGATTGTAAATTATATAATTATATATATATATATATGATTAATTATGATCTGGTATATATTACTATATATATATTATATATATAGCGTACAAAAAGGACAGTAAAAAGGCGTGGAAGGAGAGTAAAAAGGCGTACAAGGACAGAAAAAAGGCGTAGAGGGACAGACACTAAAAAGGCGCAGAAGGACAGTAAAAAGGCGTAGAAGGACAGTAAAAAGGCGTAGAAGGACAGTAAAAAGGCGTAGAAGGACAGTAAAAAGGCGTAGAAGGACAGTAAAAAGGTGTGGAGATGGATAGTCGTGTTCGAAGGACAGCAAAAAAGCGTACAAAGACAGTAAAAAGGCGTAGAAAGACAGTAAAAAGGCGTAGAAAGACAGTAAAAAGGCGTAGAAGAACAATAAAAAGGCGTAGCAAGACAAGAAAAAAGCGTAGAGAATAAAGAGCTCGGTATATATATATATATATATATATATTAGAATAATATATATATATATATATATTATATTCTATCATTATTATCAATATATATATATATATATATATATATTATATCGAGTCTATCTAGTATATATATTCTTTATTTTGTGAATATTATTAATAATTATAATATAATATGAATTGATATAAATAGATCATATATATATATATAATATATTATGCGCGAAAGCGAGATATATGTTTGAATTTTTGCGTGTAATAGCCAGTATATATATTATATAAATCATAATAACGCGAAAAATCTTGCGTAATATATAATATATATATATATATATATATATATATAATATCATAATTTTAATAATAAATAAATATATATATATATATATATATATTTGATCGATTTATCTATATATATACTATATATTAATAAAAATACATATATATAATGTAATATATATATATATAAATATAAATAGTTAAATATATATATATATATATTTGATTCATATTAACGCAAAAGCTTTTATAAAGAAAGCTCGAGGGAGAGGTGAGATTTGAGAATATATATATCTATAAATATATTAATATAATATTTAGCGCGAGAAACGGAGAGATCTCGATACTACGTACGTACTAGAAACCCAGTATACGCAAATTATAATATATATATATATATATATATTAGTAACGCTAGAATAATTATTATAACGCAAGAATTAATAAGTCGATCTATGCATTATATATATATATAATATGGATACATAGTACAGTGTATATATATATATCTGCATGCACATATATGATATTTATAGCTAGAGTTGTATATATATATATATATATATAGTATAATGTTCGACCAGAAAAAAAGCGTAGAGAGATAAAATATCTTACA
>CAJNDT010002748.1:0-28473 GCA_905221615.1 Symbiodinium sp. CCMP2592 | reverse complement strand
TCTCTGTGTGTCTCTGTGTGTCTCTGTGCGTCTCTGTGCGTCTCTGTGTGTCTCTGTGTGTCTCTGTGTGTCTCTGTGTGTCTCTGTGCGTCTCTGTGTGTCTCTGTGTGTCTCTGTGCGTCTCTGTGCGTCTCTGTGCGTCTCTGTGTGTCTCTGTGTGTCTCTGTGCATCTCAGTGCGTCTCTGTGTGTCTCTGTGTGTCTCACTGCGTCTCTGTGCGTCTCTGTGTGTCTCTGTGTGTGTCTCTGTGTGTCTCTGTGTGTCTCTGTGCGTCTCTGTGTGTCTCTGTGTGTCTCTGTGTGTCTCTGTGCGTCTCTGTGTGTCTCCGTGTGTCTCTGTGAGTCTCTGTGCGTCTCTGTGCGTCTCTGTGTGTCTCTGTGTGTCTCTGTGTGTCTCTGTGCTTTGTGTGTCTCTGTGCGTCTCTGTGTGTCTCTGTGTGTCTCTGTGCGTCTCTGTGTGTGTCTGTGTGTCTCTGTGCCTCTGTGTGTCTCTGTGTGTCTCTGTGTGTCTCTGTGTGTCTCTGTGTGTCTCTGTGTGTCTCTGTGTGTCTCTGTGTGTCTCTGTGTGTCTCTGTGTGTCTCTGTGTGTCTCTGTGTGTCTCTGTGTGTCTGTGTGTCTCTGTGCGTCTCTGTGTGTCTCTGTCTCTGTGCTGTGTGTCTCTGTGTGTCTCTGTGTGTCTCTGTGTGTCTCTGTGTGTCTCTGTGTGTCTCTGTGTGTCTCTGTGTGTCTCTGTGTGTCTCTGTGTGTCTCTGTGTGTCTCTGTGTGTCTCTGTGTGTCTCTGTGTGTCTCTGTGTGTGTGTGTGTGAGACTGAGTGTGTCTGTGTGAGTGTGTGTCTGGGCGTGTGTAGGTACGTAGGTAGGTGTAAAGATCTCTCTCCCCAACAGCCGCGAAGCGAAGGCAAAGCAAAACGGCCCGCCTCCAGGAACTCGGAGAGTACATCGCCCAGATGGCTCAGATAGCTGAAGGGAGGGGTGTTTTCGATGATAATTGTGCCGAGGCACTGCATGAGCGCATCCCCCGTCTGCTGGGAGCAGGCAGAAAGTTCATGGCCCACATTGACCGTGGCTTTCAGCGGAGGAACCTTGTCGATGATCTTGGTGCCAAGGCACGTGACGAGGCCACTGTTCAAATGCCAATTCGGACAGTCCAGGTCCCGTCCCACCGTGATCATCTTCTGAACTTGCTGGACGGCGCTGTCGCCAGGAAAGTTCAGCTCCTCCACCTTCTCGATCGTCTTGCCCGCGAAGCACTTCACGGCTTCACCAGGCAAGTGCCAATTCGCGCAACTTTGGAGCTCCCCTCCAAGGCTCATCGCCCCCTGAACAAACGTGAGAGAGGTGGTGGCCACCGTCTTAAGCTGGGCAAACAAATCGACGATCTTGTTCCCGATGCACCTCACGGCTTCACCAGGCAAGTGCCAATTCGAGCAACCGGCGAGCTCCCCTCCAAGGCTCATCGCCCCCTGAACAGTCGCGAGAGAGGTGGTGGCCACCTCCTTCAGCGTCCCTGGTAGGTCGATAGTCCCCAAGTCCAGCTCCCACTGCTTGTTCACATTGATCAAATTGATCTCAATCTTAATTTTGCCGAGCTTCAGCTTCCCAGTGCTTGTGTCGAAACTTGGCACCTGGGGCCTGTGAAGCTTCACCCAAAAGTCCCGAAAGCCTGGGAGATCGAGGACATTCTCCAGGAGCGTCGTTGCCTTCTCCACGGTGTCAAACGCGTGAGTCGCCAGCTGGTCTTTGGCATAGTTCACCTCCACTTTATTATTGGGGATTAAGGTTTAGGGTTTATCTAGTTTATTTGGTTTAGGGTTTAGGATTTAGGGATTTAGGTGCTCGGGGGTGTTGTGTGAACTGTGAGACTGCTGACACTTACTATGCTGCATGTCAAAGCGAAACCGGCAGTGGCATCAGACGGCAGCAATGATGCGGCCCCTCACTTTCATCTCGGACCCCCTACTGGGCTCTTTGGGCCCCCTACGGCCTTGTCAGCCGTGGAAGAAAGTGCATCGAATCCACTTTTCAAGGTACCCACCGGATCGGTGACCCAGTCTATCGGATTAATCTTCTCCGCATCCTCCTTAGTCTCGGCTGCGAGGCTTGCGGTCTCGTTCTTCGAAGCTCCAAGGCCTCGCCAGAACGCGGGCAGAGGCAGAGGGTGCAGCATTTTACAGAACACTCTCTCGACTGCGGCTTGGGCTCCGGTCCGGCGCTGGTGCTCGTGCTTCCGCCAGACGTTCTTCAGGACGGCCGTGGTCTCGTCCAGCCGGGTCTTGGCTTCCTCTTCCGACTGCGTCTCCAGCAAGATGCCGCGGGGCTTGGAAGGCACCTCGGCGGTCGGGGAGTCGGAGTAGCTGTGCCGCTCTTTCTTAAGGGATGCGATCTCCAGGCGGTGTGTGGCAATCTCCGCTTGCTGCATTTCGGCAAGAGCCTCGAGCTGCGCCACCTTCACAAGAAGGAAGTTCAGGTTCTTTCCGAGACCACCCAAGCCATCTCTCTCAGCGCTGCTGGCATCTTCGGGCCCCTCGACACTTCCGGGAGGCCCCTGAGTCTCTGTGCCGCCCAGCGGCTCCGACAACTTGAAGGACAAGCAGCCGGCAAACATCACCATCATGATGCGGATGAGGCAGGTGCCGCCCGCAAACTTTGCCATCGCAAGCAACCGAAACACCAAAGTGGAGGGATCTGAACCCCAACTTCGTTGATATCAGTAAATGGCTGCCGACTTCGCACGTCGCGAAAACATGCGAAAACCAGGACACGTTCCACAGCAAGCGTGTCACAAGGGTGCTTCTCGAGGTGCCTAGCTTCTTTCTGATTTTCTACTCCGGTCTCAAAGAAAACCGCTCTTGCATCATTCGCTTGCTCAGGAACTGCTTGGCCAAAAAGCCAGTGAGCCGCAAAAATATTCTATTTGCAACGGTTTTGCGGATGGAAAGTTCGTATCTGCAACTGCTGGGGGTTGGTAAAAACGTATGGTTTTACCAAATTTAAAAGCTATTCTAGCTGCACTGTGCCTAAAACACCATATTCTATCTGCAAAGTCCCCACTATAGTGGAAACGACGCAGAAACATGTTTCACGGTCGCGGCGAGATCTCGAATTTCTCACAGTAAGAGCCGGGCGACCGCCTGTGTGCCACAGCAGTGATCTCAGTCCTTTCTTTGAATGTGATTCGACCTGGGAAGTGCTGATGCGATGCGGCTTTCTTCGGAGATTGTTTGTCATGCGCGGTCTTCGTGGAATCAAACGATTGAAATCTTTGTATGAGAGCACGAGCACGGCTTGTGCCTCCAGCGGAGTCCCAAAGCTGAGCCGAGCTCGTGCATGGTGTACGGGTCACAAAAAAATGACAATGCCTCGGGAAATGTGCAAATTTCGGTTTGGCGCCCTGCCCCGCCCTCCCTCCCTCCGCACCCCACCAAAATGACACAAAAACGACACCAAAATTACAAAAAAATGACAATGTTCCGGGAAACGTGCAAACTTCGATTTGGCGCCCTGCTCACAACTCCATGAGTTAACAGGTGAGTATATACGGCAGGCCCCTTCGTTGGATGTATTCGGACAAACATATATCTTATTTATGTATATATTTATATACATACATTTTGGGGATTTGATCTTGATGTTGTCCTTGTTCGCTCACCCCACCGAGCTAATGAGTGTGTGGTTGCCCTCAACAGACTCGATAATCTCTCACTCCCACTTCCACGCTTCATGGCAGGCAGACTCGGTACTCGCTGGTTTTCTCGATCGAGGGGCGCGACAAGTCGTCTATGAGGTCACAGAAGGCTACAAGCTATAGTTGGTTTGTCGCATCAGTTTCTTGAGCCAAAGTTGCGTTGGTGGGATATAGAACACAATTCTGCTTTGTTGCACGCGAAGCGTGACCACAGGCGAACACATAGAGACAAGGTGCGCGAAGCGTGCCGTTGGTCTTGGCTGTACATATTAGAACTCATAGCTGCTCTTATAGCGACACCACAGAATCGGACTAGGTACCGAGGTCCGTTCGCACCCCCCATGAGTCGTGCTCCAGCACTACTGAAAGTTTAAACCTTTATACCAGTATACTTCTTATAATCACGGCACGAACTTCGGATTCTTTTCCACTCTAAGCTCCACTGTTGGGCCGTGCTTGAGCCTTGGTTTGACCTGCGGTGAAACACTGGATTCCTGTATGTTTCTGTACATAGGGGAAAATTGAACTATCTGTTACGCCCTCATCGCATACACAGCTTTGTCGTGTAATGCGGTCATTGTGAAACTTTTCCTACATCCACCACGGTTCTCGCATGCTCCTGTGAGCTTTAATCTTCACTTCTCGCACGCTTTTCAGCACTTTTAACCGTCTTTGACTTCTTTCTTCTTCTTCCTTGTGTGCTTGTTGTGGATGTCGTTGGCTTCTAGTCCTGTAAAAGGAAAACTGTTAAACTGACCATTGTTTTACAACAGTCTCACTTGCCAACTACAAACTCAGGCGCTCTCACTATTTTCCATCGCGCGGTACACGAGGTAGTTTGCTCGGCATAGCTCTTTCAGAGTCTTTGCAAAAGAACTTTGGCTTTGTGAGTCTTTTGTGCTGGCTCTTTCAGCCTTTTCTTTAAACACGTTCGTTGTGCTTTGTCGTGGGACTTTAGCCTTTGCTGTTGATGGCGTTGGACGCCTTTCCGTGAAATTCCGCTCCTTTCTTGGAATCCACTTTCAGCATAGCTTCATCCTTCTGACATGCAAGGATAGGCTTACTGCCCCTTCTTGCACCGATTGTGAAACATGCATCGGCCTTGTTTAAACACCTGCCTTTACGGTGTCTTCGCTTGCCCTGGGTGGCTCTCCGCCTTCACTCAACTTGGTCCTTTAAACCGCAACCTTAGCATGTCAAGGTTTAAATCAGCTCTTCTTCCTCTTGATCCTTCTTCTTCTTTGCACCTTCCTCTTGATCGAAGCTGGACTCATGCTTTCTCTTCTTCTTGGTGCCTTTGTCCTTGCTGTCCTTGGACTTATCAGCCTTCTTCTTCTTATTTTTTTCATCCTTTTCATCCTTTTTCTTTTCAGCCATTGTCCTCTTCGGCTTCATCGTCTCTGTACCCCAACTGCTCTGTGGTGGGTAACCACTTGCATACTTTTCAGCTTCCTTCATCTCTTTGACTTCATCAGGAAACTTGTTGGGATTGCTACGAATGTAGTCTTCAGCATCACTCTTGTGAAAACAAATGTCTGGACTGTGCGCTCCCCATCCTTTGTATGGGTACTCTTTATTTCTGCAATAGGTATACACAATCCAACACTAATTGCAGAAGATCTTCCTTGCTTCGTTATCCTTCCTTGGCTTCGGCGCTTCCGGGCAATACCGGTCGATGGCCTTGAAAATCTCCGGGCACTCCGGTGCTTTGTGACCATCACTTCGCTTACAGTAGAAACAATGAAGATACTTTGGTCCCTGCTTGAGCCATCTTTCATTCACGTTCTTCAGCTCTTTACCTGGCGGCTCTCCTTCAGGTTCACTCGGCTTCATATGCCCGAGATCCACCTTCTTCTCTATCTCTTCCATAGGGATCTCCTTGAACTTCTGCTTCAACTTCTCCTTCAACTCTTTCTGCTTCTGCAATGTGTTTGCAGCTTTGATCTCTTCATCTTCTATGATGCTCTTCTTGAACTTTTCGGGTATCTTCTTCGGCTGAGGCTTCTTCGGTGTTTCTTTGACCGAATCTTTGGCCGAAGATACTGACGGCGTAGCGGGATTTGAACCCTGGCTTCCTTCTCTCTTCCGCTTGACACGCGCCATCAGTTGGGCTAATACTGCCCTTCCTTTCACTTGCTGTTCCTCCGGCTGCTTGTATAGGTCCAACTCGAATTCTTCACTCATAGTCTTCAACAACCTATCAGCTGTTTGAACCATTTCGCCAAATTTCTGCAACGCTTCTCTTGCAACCGTTGCACTTTTAACGTCAGCACGTGCGCTAGTGACGTCTTCTTCTTTTTCTCTGACGACTTTCACCTTCTCTTCCAGTCGATTTTCCATCTCTTTCCTCAGCTCCTTCTCGAACTTTTCCAGGTCCTTTTGAGCTTCTTTGAACTCTTTCTCTGCATTTGCTTCATCTTCCATCATGATCGATATGCTTTCACCATACTCACCAGCTTCTCCATCGAGCTTGGAAAGCAAATCACTTGTCTTGATTCCAAAACCTGTCGGCAACTTTGCGACTGGCTTGCGAGCTGTCTCAGACCATTTGATAAATTCACGTTCGAGGTCTTCACTTGGGAGGTTCTTCTGGATGCTGTGCAGATTGACATTATCTGATACAGTCTCCCAGATTCCCATCTCATCCACATTGAACTCGTCCTTCAATGCCTTCCTTGCTCGCTTATCCTCTTCACCTGAGGACTCAACCAATTCCTTCTCTGGGTCCGGCTTGTCCTCCTTGACCTCTTCCTTTTCTTCTTTCTTTTCTTCCTTCTTAGCTTCTGCCTCACTTGCGACTTGGCTCGCCGCTGATACTACGCTTTGTCTCCTTTCCTTAGCTTCTTCTGCTATGTTTTTGAGCTCTTCCAAACGCTTGTCCATGACCTTGCCTTGTTCGATAATTCCTGCCCTGATCTCTTCCGGCAAGACGACCTTCTCTGACGCTAGGGCTTCAACCCTTTCCTTTCTTGCACTCTCGAACTCTTCTTTCTCCTTTTCCAGCTCTTCGGCCGTCTTCTTGAAGCTTTCCAGGTCCTCGTTCTCTTTTTTCCTTGTCCTTCTTCGCCTTGTCGTTTTCATCATCTTCTTCCGACTCACTTTCTCCTTCTTCATCGGATTCCGGATCGGACGCAGCTTCACTTTCTTCTTTCTTCTTCGGCTGCTTCTCTTCTTTTTCTGCCTCTTCATCTGTAGCTTTGTCTTCTCTATCCTCGTTCAACGTCTCTACAAGCTTCCAGACTTCATCCACTGAGGGCCTGTCTTCTCTCTTTTGCTTTAGAAGACGCTCTATATATTGAACCGATTTGAGGCTTTTGCACTTGTCAGTCATAACGACCTTCAGGCCTTCATCATCAGCCATTGCTTTGGCTTTCTCTTCTCTTCTATCTCTTCCAAAGAGGTTCTTCTTGAAACTCTTGTAATGTATATCAACACGGTTGTACATATGCACATCATACACATCACTGCGCTTGCTCTTCCCAGTCCTTGTTCATCTTCTTCACCGACTTTTCTTGATTCAGTCAACGATAACAACACATCTGTCGTGACCGTCTGAATAATCCTTGTAATCACCTTTTCATCGAGTCTTGTGACACTTCTTGATCTTCGCATTTCAACTTCTTCTTGGACTTCTTGAACATCTTGTGTCAAATACTCACCTGTATATCCCAGACTTAGCATGTGTTTCCTTATTTTCTCTCTTGTCAGGGATTTTGTTCCTAAGTCCGACGGATTGTCCTTTCCTGCTATCGCCTTTATAATCAGCTTCGGGATTCTTTGGATCCATTATAGGTCCACGTCTAAATGACGTGCCTTGCCTAAACCTTTTCTTGCGATCAATTGCCTTGAGCTTGACGAATCACTGTATAACATCAGTCTTGGTTCCACTCCTAGGATTCTTGTCAGCAATCCTTTCAGGAATACACCTTCAGACAAGATTGATGTCGCTGCGATTGTCTCGGCTTCGCAGGATGATAATGCTACGCTCTTTTGTCTCTTGCTTTGGAAATGCACCAGATTCCCATTCACCATTATCACTCCACACGATACGCTTTGTCTTGACTCTCGATCAGCTGCCCAGTCACTGTCGCTTATCACCTCTACCAATGCTGGCACTTTGTAGTTGTCTCTTTCGACCTTTTCTTCGTCGCTTCTTCTGTTCTTCACTTCCAGGAAACTCTTTCCAGGATAGCTTCCCTGATGTACCAACGTAAGTTCAGGTGTTCCCTTCAGATACTTTCCAACGTACCTTAGCAGTTCCATATCTGCTTCAACGGGTGATGCTAGCTTTGTCGACAGCCTCTTCAGGACATACATGATATCTGGCCTCTCGGGCGCAAGATACAGTAATATCCCTACTCCTTTTCTGTACGTGTGGTGATCTTCCGCGCTCAGCGGTGGAGGCTTTATGCAAGAGGCTTCAAGGGTTGGCTGTTATGTGGTGTGGCGAGGCTCGAGAGTTGACACTTTGTTTTGCTTCCTGTGACAAGTTTCTAAGGTTCAATTACACTAACTACCCGCCCTTCAAAGCCTACGGCGTTGAGGGTTGGTGGTTGGACAACCTCTTGAAGGCCGGCAAGATTTCCCGCAAGGCGTACCTGAAATTGGCAGCGCAAGTGACGGTGGGCTTTCAGAAGCGGCTCGCAGATTGCAAGGCTGCTGAGCGCTACTTACGCGATGAAGCGCTCCAGGACGCCATCTGTGCTCATGCGAAGGCATTGGAGCCAGCAACCCTGCCCATGAAGTCGTTCCCGGTGATCGAGGCCTGGTCAATCAATGCCCATAATTTGTGTTTTCCATAGGGTGCACAACGTCAAAGAAGAGCAAGCAGTGTGGCATTTTTTGTTTCAGGCGTTTGTGGCCTGTCACGATGGGAGCTCTCGTTTTCGACGTCCAATCTTGGCAATTGTGGGAGGAACCCGACTGGGCAAGTCCATGCTTGCAGCCCACACATTGCAGCGTATAGCTCAGCAACTTGGTCTCCCAGAGTACCTGGAGGTCACTGTCGAGGAGTCTGAGCAGATGGACCTGGCAGAGTTCGACCGCAGGATTCATGCCGGTGTCATCTTGGATGGGGTTGGAGATGCTATGTTCTTGAAGCGTCACCGTGAAGCCTTGCAAGGCCGGCCCAAGATGGTGAAGGGGGCAAAGTCAGCAACCAATGTGTACTCCTATGCCTACTCGTTCTGTGGACGTGCAGTACAGTTGCAATTTTTTGCGGCAGCACGTCTTCTCTGCATGCTTCAAGATGTTTAGGAAAGCACCGGCACCTCTCGCCGGGGACCGCCCACCCAGTCAGAAAAAGTCCGGGTCAAGTCGTGCCTTTTAGGCAACAACTGTGCAAATTCATCTGGAGACAAAGCTTGCTCCAGACTGGGAATTCCCTCCGGGAACAGCGAGGCAAGCTTGCCATGCAACCTTTGCTCGGATGTGGGAAGGCCTGCCTGTGCAAAGGCCTTCCAAAAGGGACGATTCGTCCAGTAGTCTGTACACGCTTTGAAAATTGTTCTAAACCAAGTCTCTAGAGACACGAGCCCATTTTGGCAAATTCGCTGCTGGCGGTTTTCGCGCTCCAACCATTTCTTATATGGTCCAAAACACCATAAATCTAAAGGCTGCAGGTAGGACGTCATGCCTGGGGGCACCGGCAGCATGAATAACCCCTGGAGGCGTCCTTCTCTTATGACGCCCGGAGAAAGATGGCACGAGGCCGCGTCGAAGACAACAATGGCCTGATATTGCGGGAAGCGGATGCGAAAGAGCTGACCCAAGAGAGTTAGCAAGGAGACCATATGTCGTGCTGAATTCCATGAGGAATCCTCACGACAGAGAGTCACGGTGGAGGGAACAACGCTTTGCAATTGTTGCTCCAGGGTTCTGCTGAGACGACGCTTGTTACATATTAAAATCTGTGGCAAATGCGCTTGCACACTGAGGACATTTGAGACGAGAGCGACGTGGGTGATGCACCCACGTGCGTCTTGAGGTCTAATTTGAACCTCTGCGTGGAATTTCCGCTGTATCAGGCCAGGCGCAGCATGGAACGAATAGGCTAAAGCCGTTTCATCTATATTGATGTAGACTGGCTGCTTCGCGCTGGAGCGTTCCAACCAAGCAGCGTGGCGCCAGAAGAGCACGGCCTGCAGGCAACGAGAAATGGCTTACCGAAATTGAACCCAAATTGGGCCCCAAAACTGGAGCCAGAACGAGGCCTCATTTTGGAGCCTCGTTTTGGGGTTGTAAGTGCTTCCACGAGTTAGCCTTAGAAAGCAGCTCCAAAAAGAGGGTCCAAAAATGAGCTCAAAAAGCATCCCCGCATGGAGTCGAAAGCGATGCGGCCCCTCAATCCTCGGGTCCAAATGCTGCCGCTGGTTAGGAGGTATCGAAACGCAGATAAGTGCAGAACGATCCACTGCAAGCAGCTACCATAAGCATGCGGTGTTATGCGTGCAGGAAGTCTCGAGAACCCAGCACCCGGCCTTTGCACAAACATCTTCCACTGGCTTGGCCGCTTTCATCTTGCCCAGCCGGAAGGCAAAACTGCGACGGAAGCGACTGCTCCAGGCTCGTAATCCACGGGCATCGGTAGTTGGTACAGAGGACGCACTTTGTTTGCGATATTCTTCTGCAACTTGCTCTGAACTTGGAGCCACGCCAATCGCATTCATATTGCACACGAAGTTTCTGGTTCTTCGTCTGGCAATCCAACGCTGTGCAGTCTTGTAAATGCCCTGCCGCGAACCAGAAGGATCCTGCAGCGATGCTATGTCTTCCAAGCTTGTTTTGAGGTACAGCTCTTCTACATATCGTTTCTTGTCTTCTGCGTCTGCCTCTTCCATCCTTTCACGCGCAGCCTTCGCGCTGATATACTCGAGAGCCACCGCTGGGTCACCAGTAAGTACATAAATCGCCAATAAGACAAACACTTGACGGGGATTCAAGCCCATGTTGGCTTCCCGCTGCTTCTCGGCTCTTCTCGTCCGTGACAACGAAGAAATCTTTCTTCGAAGACATGCAACCTTCCAAAGGAAATCACACGACAGAAAGTAGCAACAATGCACAACTGCTCCCTTTCTATGTCGTCCTACCTACCAAAAGAAACCTCCTGGCGGATCCGCTGCAGCTCCACTGCTGGATTTGCGGCAGCCATGTTTCAAACGCAAAACCGCCTCTGCTCTGAGAAAACGGATGTCGAGTAGCAGCTAGTGGCTGTGGAAAACTGCATGATGCAGCACAAGCAATCAATCGCATAGCCTGTCTGAACACCGCTGGCTTTTACTCTACAGGCACGACTTGGCCTCCTAGCACTTGCTGTGGGAATCAAGCCCCATAAAGCGGTCCCAAGCCCTGCGCCAGCAAGACACACTGCCCCGCCCCCCGGAGGGGTGGGTTCGACCAACAGGAAACAAACAGGATCAGCGGTCACGAGCACTACACTTCAAAAGCGGCTGCCTCTGACTTTGACGACTCCGCAGCGGTCACGAGCACTACACTTCAAAAGCGGCTGCCTCTGACTTTGACGACCCCGCCATCACCTGGGCACTCTCTCTCCCTCTCGCTCACACTCACGCGCACACTCACTCTCACCCTCACTCTCACCCGCACTCGCACTCGCACTCTGACTCTCACTCTCGCTCTCACTGTCACTTTCAGTAATTCTCTCTCTCTCTCTCTTTCCCGCCCCTCCCTCCCTCCCTCCCTCGCTCCCTCCCTCCCTCCCTTCCCTCCCTGTTCCCTCCTTTCCTCCTCCTTCCCTCCTTCCCTCCCTCCCTCCCGCGCTCCCCCAGAAGATACTCACAACCTGAACGTGTCAAACACTTGATACACCATTTTTTTCGAACTCTGCACTGCGGCTGGTGGCTGCGCTAACTCTCAATTTCTAGACAATGTTGCCTTTTTTGCATGGAAAGCACTAGCGAAATACAACACGGCAGATACGGACGGCCTCAACGTGTCAAACACTTCACACACCTTTTTTTTCGAACTCTGCACTGCGGCTGGTTGCTGCGCGAACTCTCAATTTCTAGACAATATTGCATTTTTGCACGGAAAGTACTAGCGAAATACAACACGGCAGATGCGGACGGTCTGAATGTGTCAAACACTTCATACACCATTTTTTCGAACTCTGCACTGTCCCTGGTGGCTGCGCCACTCTCAGTTTCTTGACAATCTTGCCTTTTTTGCATGGAAAGCACTAGCGGACAACGACACGGCAAATACGGACGGACTGAACGTGTCAAACACTTCATAGACCAGTTTTTTCGAACTCTGCCCGTCGCTGGTGGCCCCGCGAACTCTCACTTTCTTGACAAATATTGCATTTTTGCATGGAACATCATGGAAACCACTAGCGAAACACGATACGGCAGATACGGACGGCATCAACGTCTCAACCACTCATTCATTCCCTGACTCCCTCATTCCCTGATTCGCTCCCTCCCTCCCTCCCTGGAGGCTGGAGTCCAGCCTTCCAGCCCTCCTCCAACCCTCCAGCCTTCCCTCCAGCCTCCACCTTCCAGCGCTCCAGTTCCAGCCTTCCACCCCTCAGCCCTCCAGCCTTCCAGCCTTCTCCAGCTCCCAACCCTTTCCAGCCCCTCCCTCTGCTTCTCTGCCCTAAAAAGCTGGAGGGCTGGAGACCTGCAGAGCTGGAAGGCTGGAAGGCTGGAGGCTGGAGGGCTGGAAGCCTTTTTTGGAGGCACTGCCCGCCAAAGTGAGAAAATCTGACGTGGTCTTGGAAGCCTTGCACCGAAGTGACAACAGCAGACGTTGGCACTTTCAACACCTTCTTCGGAAACCCAACGTCATCTTGGGAGGCACTGTCACCCCAAACTGAAAACAGCAGACGTCCTAGCTTGAAACTCTCTGCCTCGGCACTGGCCCCAGAGTGAGAAAATCTGACGTGGTCTTGGAAGCCTTGCACCAAAGTGACAGCAGCAGACGTGGCCCTTTCTTCGCCATAGTCACTCATGCATTAGCAGTCATTAGCAATACAATTTCTGTGTGCAGTAGACGTGCACCGAATTGGAACGCAGCCATGATGCGTCCTCAGGTGACAGCTCATGCAACTCTGCAGTCCAGGTGTTGCTTGTCGATCATCATCGTGCCATAGACCCAAACCTTGTAAGAGTAGCAATTCGTGTTGGAGCTGGCCAGTTCCAGTGGTTGCACACCACCCTGGAAAAGCTTCTTGTGCCGGAGAACCATGGCACAAGATGCCTCATCAAACACGATCGCGCGATGAACATCATTGTTGAAGTCCCGCAAATTGGGTTCCATGGACGATGCACAATTCAACTCCAGAGTGTGTTCGGGTCCTGCAAGGCTGGAGGCAAAGATCGTCTTGCCGAGCTTCGTGGGTCCGTCCAGCACCAAGAAGCGTCGTCTGAAAGCATCCACCTGGAATTGAGGCAAGAACTCTTGTTCCACTGGTTCCAGATACACCCGAGGACGATGCATGCGGAGCAAGGCTGCCTGTGCTGCAGCCTGGCGTTCCTGCAAGTTGCTCTGCTGGGTCATCTGGACCTGTGATGTGACATTGTCACAATACTGTTTGACGTGCTTTTTGCACTTGAGATAGAGTTCCTTGGCCGATTCCGGAGACAATTTATCCCCTTGCCACATGCTTGTGATCCATTCTGGAGACACTGCATAGGACTTGAACGGTGGTGCATTTGTGGCATGGAGTATGGCACCTGTCTTGAGCGGAGTCAAGTAAAAGTGCCCCTGATCATAGGCTCGTTTGCAAGCCCGTCCGCGGGCGACTGGTGCTGCAAGCGACCTGTACGGCTGCGAGTTGCGAAACTTCAATCCAGGCTCATTTCGAAATGAGATGGTCTTGCCAATGGCATCAAACATAAAATGTATGTGTACCGATGGAATGGGAGGGTTGGCCGCAAGCGAAGCTTCCACATGTAGCTCCATGGCTGCAGTCCAGCGCGTGATAGGTGTGCTTGACACCAGCTGCTGCCTGAAGGCCGAGAACTCGTCCCACAATCCTTGCACATAGGGGTGACACTTGAGGCGACTGCATACCTCAGAAATGCCATTGTGACCCTTCGCAACCAGCACCGCCGACATTGCGGCATCGTCCACACGGCTCCACGACCCTGAATACCGAAACATAGTCCCACTGCCACGGTACGAACTCATGACATCCTCCTCCACCTCATGTGGGCCACGGAGGGGCGTCTCAGATGTCCAAGCCATGATTAGACGGGTGGCTGCTGCATGAAGCCGGGGTGGTACCTGCCCAGACTCCAGCATGGAACTCAGCATCTGACGCTTGTTGGCGGCTGAGGTGAACTCTCGTTTGGCCGCAGCACGTGCATCCTGACCCCCACGTCCATGCTCGGCAAGGTAGGAGGCAACCCACTTGTCTCTCACAAGCGTTCTCACCTGCCCAAGCTCATCACTCGACGGCGCGGCAGGAAGAGGCTGCTTATATAGCAAACGCCGGCGCTTCATTGAAGCAACTTTGGGCCACGCGCCAACGGCAGAACAGATCACTGGATGTCCAAAACTGTGGAAAGGAATGGAAAGGGAACACCAAACCTGTCAGAACCCTTGCGACTTCCACGTTTCTGGTGGAAAACAGAGCGGAAAGGAACGCAAAGGAACCTTCCAGATGGAAATCCCCCTAGTGGGGAAGGCATTCCTTTTTTCCCGCTGTGGGAGAATAGAATTATTATTCTCCCAGAGCAGAAAAAAAGGAACGCCTCACGGGGCTCACTGTGGCCTTCCAGCTACTAGTGGTCTCCAGTCCTTCGGCCCAGGTGGACGATGGCATGTCTTTTTCTTGGTGGATCCACGCTTGAGCGACCAGAAGAGCGTCCTTTGAGCAATAAAACTGGGGAGACAAAGCGAGCAACATGAGCAGCGCATCCCGAGCAAAATGAAACCAAGGAGGGGGGTAGCGAGCAAAACAGGCATCTCTTTGCATCGTGCGGCGCTTCTACGCTGTGAAGTGTACGTGGTGGGAGCAGGACAATGCCGAAGTGTAAATTGCGTCAACGCCTGCTCTGCAAGCTACAAAGCAAGGAGCGGCTGGACTTTTGCCCTGTTCAGTCACAAATCCGATGGAAGTCAAGCAAGCCTCGGCAACTGCACTGCCTGCAGTTTTCATTCTGAAAACAAAGCTGCACTGCACGCACGCTCCACAGCACGACACAGCAACATTCAGTCTTCAAACTGCCGCTGCACTGCACTGCTGTCTCTACCGCGTTAAAGCAACACTTCAGAGCACGACGCCACTAACATCGCTCTCTATCACGTAGCAGCACTCCAGACCATGACTTGTTCTGAGTCTGTCAATCTCAGGTCGCGACCGATGCGTCAGAAATCAGAAAAGCCTAGGGAACTGCGCTTGATTTACCTGATGCTACACTGTACTGTTGTCTCTAGTCAGTCTTGAAACTGCGGCTGCACTGCACTGCTGTCTCTACCGCGTTATAGCAGCACTTTAGAGCACGACGCCACTAACATCGCTCTCCATCACGTAGCGGCACTCCAAACCATGACTGGGACTGTTCTCAGTGTGTCAATCTCAGGTCGCGACCGATGTGTCAGAAATCAGAAAAACCTAGGGAGCAGCGCTTGATTTACCCGGTGCTACACTGTACTGTTGTCTCTACTCAATCTTCAATTGCCGCTGCACTGCACTGCTGTCTCTACCGCGTTAACAGCACTCCAGAGCGCCACACCACGTAAAACTGGATTTGCAGAGTCTCCAGCTATTCTTTGGAAGCGTGTTCTTGGCAGAAGTCTAAAAATCTCCGCTCAAAACCAGAAAATAACACCTTCAACCCTAAAAGGAGATGTTGGTTGGGAAACCCCAGATGTGTTGAGGAACCCTAAACCCTAAAAGGAGCTGAACTGAAAGAGCAACCCTGCGAAGAGTCTTGAATTGCCGCTGCACTGCTGTCTCTGCCGCGTTAGCAGCACTCCAGAGCACGACACCACGAACACTGCCCTTTACCGCGTTAGCAACTCAAAAGGTTGCAATTATGTCCTAAATCTCAAAAGGTTGATCCGATGCAATATCTTCCCAAATATGACAGCACGACGCGGCTACTTGCAAGAACGGCCGCAACAGCACAGAGAGAGGCTTGGATCTCAGGTCACGACTGATCCGTGGCAAAAAAAATCACACCTCAAGAACGGCGCATCATTGAGCTGATGCTGCACTGCGCTGCTGTCTTCAGTCTTCAGATGCACTGCACTGCGCTGCACTGCACTGCTGTCCCTACCATCGTTTACAGCACTCCAGAGCACATCTCAAAAGCTTGATCCGATGCAATTATGTCCTAAATCTCAAAAGGTTGATCCGATGCAATATCTTCCCAAATATGACAGCACGACGCGGCTAGTTGCAAGAACGGCCGCAACAGCACAGAGAGAGGCTTGGATCTCAGGTCACGACTGATCCGTGGCAAAAAAAATCACACCTCAAGAACGGCGCATTATTGAGCTGATGCTGCACTGCGCTGCTGTCTTCAGTCTTCAGATGCACTGCACTGCGCTGCACTGCACTGCTGTCCCTAGCATTGTTTACAGCACTCCAGAGCACATCTCAAAAGCTTGATCCGATGCAATTATGTCCTAAATCTCAAAAGGTTAATCCGATGCAATATCTTCCCAAATATGACAGCACGACGCGGCTACTTGCAAGAACGGCAGCAACAGCACAGAAAGAGGTCAGAAGAAGTCTGCAGATTATCAAGAGCATCAGCTGCGGGAGTGAGAAACGAGGGAAAAGCTTTCGAAAAAACAGTTTCTAGAAGCTTCCAGCTCCCACTCTCAGAGAACTGGTTGCCTCTTTTCTACAAGAAGCCCTAGCAAGTCTGCCTCGCTCAGCTTTCGTGCCACCGCCCGCGCTTTTTTGAGCTTTTTTGTTTCGGCCTTTACCACCTTGCTCAGCTGCTTGGCTTGTACCTGGAGAGGCACACAAGGCTGTACAAGAAAGGGCCTGAGCCTCCTAAGACACACAATGCTGTGAGCCTTCGCAGCTGCCCTGGCAGCTTTTAGGGCAGCAAGGCGTTCGTTCAGCGTTTCCTGCGTAGATACGAGTGAGCAGCTGCTCCTGTGGATGCTTGTTTGGCATGGCTACCTGGGGCAGTTCCACACGGTCGGGCTCTCGTGGAAGCTCAGGTCCCGCAACCTCGGCCTCGGGCGGGGCGCTTTGTTTCAGCAGGGGTGCTGTGAAACAGTGTTGACCTGCCTCGTTGTTTGCCATGCCTTCAGCACGGTGTTTTAAGGCAGGGTTTGCTGGAGCCAAGCAGAGAACTCAGCAAGCGCCATATTAACTGCTTGATGGCCGGAGCCAAAATCAGAGTGCTTGGCAGCAGCTGATACGCTAGGGGCACAAGTCGTTCCTGTACAGTTGCAATTTTTTGCGGCAGCACGTCTTCTCTGCATGCTTCAAGATGTTTAGGAAAGCACCGGCACCTCTCGCCGGGGACCGCCCACCCAGTCAGAAAAAGTCCGGGTCAAGTCGTGCCTTTTAGGCAACAACTGTGCAAATTCATCTGGAGACAAAGCTTGCTCCAGACTGGGAATTCCCTCCGGGAACAGCGAGGCAAGCTTGCCATGCAACCTTTGCTCGGATGTGGGAAGGCCTGCCTGTGCAAAGGCCTTCCAAAAGGGACGATTCGTCCAGTAGTCTGTACACGCTTTGAAAATTGTTCTAAACCAAGTCTCTAGAGACACGAGCCCATTTTGGCAAATTCGCTGCTGGCGGTTTTCGCGCTCCAACCATTTCTTATATGGTCCAAAACACCATAAATCTAAAGGCTGCAGGTAGGACGTCATGCCTGGGGGCACCGGCAGCATGAATAACCCCTGGAGGCGTCCTTCTCTTATGACGCCCGGAGAAAGATGGCACGAGGCCGCGTCGAAGACAACAATGGCCTGATATTGCGGGAAGCGGATGCGAAAGAGCTGACCCAAGAGAGTTAGCAAGGAGACCATATGTCGTGCTGAATTCCATGAGGAATCCTCACGACAGAGAGTCACGGTGGAGGGAACAACGCTTTGCAATTGTTGCTCCAGGGTTCTGCTGAGACGACGCTTGTTACATATTAAAATCTGTGGCAAATGCGCTTGCACACTGAGGACATTTGAGACGAGAGCGACGTGGGTGATGCACCCACGTGCGTCTTGAGGTCTAATTTGAACCTCTGCGTGGAATTTCCGCTGTATCAGGCCAGGCGCAGCATGGAACGAATAGGCTAAAGCCGTTTCATCTATATTGATGTAGACTGGCTGCTTCGCGCTGGAGCGTTCCAACCAAGCAGCGTGGCGCCAGAAGAGCACGGCCTGCAGGCAACGAGAAATGGCTTACCGAAATTGAACCCAAATTGGGCCCCAAAACTGGAGCCAGAACGAGGCCTCATTTTGGAGCCTCGTTTTGGGGTTGTAAGTGCTTCCACGAGTTAGCCTTAGAAAGCAGCTCCAAAAAGAGGGTCCAAAAATGAGCTCAAAAAGCATCCCCGCATGGAGTCGAAAGCGATGCGGCCCCTCAATCCTCGGGTCCAAATGCTGCCGCTGGTTAGGAGAAACGCAGATAAGTGCAGAACGATCCACTGCAAGCAGCTACCATAAGCATGCGGTGTTATGCGTGCAGGAAGTCTCGAGAACCCAGCACCCGGCCTTTGCACAAACATCTTCCACTGGCTTGGCCGCTTTCATCTTGCCCAGCCGGAAGGCAAAACTGCGACGGAAGCGACTGCTCCAGGCTCGTTATCCACGGGCATCGGTAGTTGGTACAGAGGACGCACTTTGTTTGCGATATTCTTCTGCAACTTGCTCTGAACTTGGAGCCACGCCAATCGCATTCATATTGCACACGAAGTTTCTGGTTCTTCGTCTGGCAATCCAACGCTGTGCAGTCTTGTAAATGCCCTGCCGCGAACCAGAAGGATCCTGCAGCGATGCTATGTCTTCCAAGCTTGTCTTGAGGTACAGCTCTTCTACATATCGTTTCTTGTCTTCTGCGTCTGCCTCTTCCATCCTTTCACGCAGCCTTCGCGCTGATATACTCGAGAGCCACCGCTGGGTCACCAGTAAGTACATAAATCGCCAATAAGACAAACACTTGACGGGGATTCAAGCCCATGTTGGCTTCCCGCTGCTTCTCGGCTCTTCTCGCCCGTGACAACGAAGAAATCTTTCTTCGAAGACATGCAACCTTCCAAAGGAAATCACACGACAGAAAGTAGCAACAATGCACAACTGCTCCCTTTCTATGTCGTCCTACCTACCAAAAGAAACCTCCTGGCGGATCCGCTGCAGCTCCACTGCTGGATTTGCGGCAGCCATGTTTCAAACGCAAAACCGCCTCTGCTCTGAGAAAACGGATGTCGAGTAGCAGCTAGTGGCTGTGGAAAACTGCATGATGCAGCACAAGCAATCAATCGCATAGCCTGTCTGAACACCGCTGGCTTTTACAGTTGCAATTTTTTGCGGCACTCGGCGCGAAGCCGCACGAGTTTGGCGACGAGGCGGAGCAATTTTTTTTTTTTTAACGCCCCTTTTTGCAACAGCACCAGAGGTACTAGGTCCGGTCCCGGTGCAAACTGCTGTCTACGGGTTAGGCAGGGCGGGCTGGGAGGCGGCTGTTAGCGGGGGCCTGCAACCAGCGTGCGTCGGCCAGGAGCTCGTGCAAAGCGGGTGGGTCACCAGCAGCACCGAGATCTGCGGCAGCGGGAAGCTCGAGCAGCGAAGTGGCGAAGGCTCGCTGCGCGGCAACGGAGAGGATGCCGCTCCAACGGTACACCCAAGCGGCTTGAGCAGCGCGGCGGACGGCGACAGGTGCGCTGGCTGCGCGGGCCTGCGCGAGAAGTCGGAGGAAGGTCGCGGCTTCCTCACTCCAGCGCCCATCCAGTTTCGATGCCGAACACGACGAGGCGGCAGCGGCGAGCTCGAAGCAGCTCCGGATAGGTGTGCCGGCGCTTGCGCTGCGCCGCGCGGGCTGACACAACGCCCGGTTGCGCATCGGCCGCGGGCTGTGGCAGGCCGTCGCGCGTGAGCGGGGAAACCAAGGTCGCATCGACGGCGAGCTGAGCTCCGTGCCAGAGGGGCAGGCCATTGCAAACGACCTCCTCGCGGCAGACACGAGCAAGGGCATGCTCGAGCGGCAGCGCCCGGGTCGGGAGGACACCCGAGGTGGCACAGGCGGCTCGGTGGTCGCCCAGAGGGTCGAAGCTGCGGCCGCAGCGGCAAGTGCGGGGGCAGAGCTCTAAGGGAAGGCGCAGCCATCGGAGCAGCAGGACCCGGAACGGTGCGCTGGCGATAGTGACATCGTCGGAGGTGGGGAGGACCGTAAACACACGGCCGGAGTGTGGCCCGGCCTGGGAGAGCAGCAGGGCACGAGACGCATGCAAAAGGTCAGTAAAGTGCGTCTCGAGCGCGCGCTCGTCGCAGGCTCGGCTAGCCCGGCGTAGCAACTCCGCACTCCATCGCCCCCGCCTCGCACGCAAGGATACAAAGGCGGTGTGCACGCGAGGCGGCAGAAGGCTGAGGGCGCCCCTCCTCCGTCAGCGGGGACACGACCGTGACGTCGCAGCACAGGTTAAATTTCCACGCTACAAAGTCGAGGCGGCGGCGATCGACAAGATCCGGTGCGGAAGTGCGGCATGGTGGTCGCCGCATTCGCCGACAACGGCCCGCAGCCGTGGCGATGCTCGCCGCACCTCTTGTGGGGCGACTAGCAAAGGCAGCCGCAGCCCCCGCCGCAGTGCTATGAGCATGCGGTCAGGCACAGCCCTGCCAGACTGCGAACGGAGCATGGCCTGGGAGGTGCACTGCAGAGCAGGCGGCAGTGCGGTTTCGCGGAAGTGGGTGGAACAAGCGCGGGAATCGGGGCCATTGGCATTGGACATGCTCCGACCTTGCCGTACCACGTCAGCCGGTTCGAAACCGGCAGTGAGCCCCTTCAACGCGTCCGCACGCTCTACGACGCTCTCGCGTCTGCGTTCTGGAACCGGGCGAGAATCCGCCCGCCCCAAGGCAAGACACGGATCTGGAACGCTGCCGGCGAGGAGCTCCCCAACATCAGCAACCTTGGCGATGGCGCAAAGAGTGTCTGGGTTGGCGTCTGGACTCCCCCGCCGCCGTCCGGACCAGCGGGCGATGACGAGCAAGTGTCGCACCAGGAAGCCCAGTGCGTTGCGCAGCCGTCAGCGCAGGCGGAGTAAGCGTCTATTTCCGAACGCACCTTGCTGGACCAATGTGCCAGCAAGTAAAGTCTGGAAATGCAAAGCACAAGATGTGGCCAGAGATTTTCTGATGCTTCGAGGCCTCGTTTTCCTATGTGGCACCAACACTTCCATTTCCTCTAGGATCGTAGCCGTGGTGTTTCACCATGATTGCCCGTGTTGCATGAGGCTGCCAACGGGATGCTGGCACTTCGATCACAGCTTGATGTCCAACAACATGTGAGTCATAGAATCATAGAATAAAGTGTCATTCGAGCACGTTTCTGCAGCAGATGATCAGAAGTTAGACCTGTCGTGGTTGTCCTGCAGGCCAAACCACGCAGCAACTGGAAGCAGGGCGTTCGGCATCAGCTGCCAAGATTGCGACTTTGACGTCTTGGTCGCTGACCTAGTAATGACTTCAGACACGGCGTAAATACAACGGAAATCTGCAGTAAGAAGAAAAATTGTAGAAGGGAGCCAACGTGAAGATTTTGAACGAAGCATAACGAAGCCACACAATAACAATCACGAGTTGAATTGAGACGACACGTTTGTGTTCACGAATGGGATTGGCAACTGGTAGTGGGATGGAAATGCACGACATCTCGGGGAACATGGAGGCAATCGGATCCGAGAGTAGCAAATCGCAGAAATTTGACATGGACACGGGCACGTTTACCTTGCCAGTGCAACAACCGCAACTGTTAGAGCGCGCTCTTCTTGAACTTGCGCTTGGTCGTTGGGTCGACCGCGCTTCCCGCATCTTCCAGCTGTGCTTGGGGTATGCCATTATTCCCGTCGTGGTACACGGTGTGGCTAGAAGATTTGCGAAGGGCATCTCGTAAGACAGTGGCCGTCCGTGCATGATGAACTTACTCGCAAGGGTCGTCAGTGTTGGGGAGCAGCCTGTCGTTGTGTAAACGCGCCTTGTTATAACTGCGATTAACTTCGAAAATAGTCCCAAATCCGTCTGCGTTAGGCCACTGGCGGTCTACTGCTGGTCGATCCGGGGTAAAACACCATATGTAGTTTTGGCAAGGGTCCCTCGCCGAGCTCAGGGGCGGCAGCTCGAGGAGCGAGGCGGCGTAGGCTGGGAAACGACAGCGAAAAGCCCAAACCAGCGCGCGAGATCCAGGCACTTGTGGAGGACCTCAGCGGCGGCAGCCCGGTGTCGCGCGAGGAGGCTTCGGCACCAAACCTGCCGCCAACCTCCAAGCCCACAACAGCAAGCCGGCAGCGCCATGCGCGTTGGAGCACTGGGTGTTTGATGCCGCTGGCGCCGGCTGGACGTCTGCGTGCGGGTGGCCCGCAGCGCCATGAGTGGGCACATAATGGTGGTCCAGGGTAAGACTAGGGAGGCCGTTAACCACCAGCTCACTGCGCTGCTCATACGAGACAGGCACATGGAGGTTCATGTCAGCGACAGACTCGCGCGACGGCATGCTCAAAAGGCACCGCGCGCGGGCGAAGACCCCAGAGGCAGCGCAAGCCAAGCGGTGGTCGCCAAGCATGTCAAGCTCACCGTGGCAGCGTCATCTGTGCGGCGCGAGGGAAGGAGAAACTCGAGGTCTGCGAAACAGAAGAGCCCGCAACTGCTCGCTGGGAACGGAGATCTCCTCGCGAAATTGGAATATATAAATATAAAGAATATCATTCAAAGCACGAATGGCGAAGGGCCCGGCCTGCGACAGCAGCAGCACTGGAGACGCAAGTGTGAAGTGAGAAAGGTGCGTTTCACAGGCGCACGCATCGCAGGCGCGGGCGGCAAATCCCGTGAATCGTATTCCAATCTTCCCGAAAGTGGAACAAGCATGTGAGCGTTTTACGCAAAAGTAAATTTCATGAGTTTCTTGATTTGGGCGGAAAATCGCCAGCTGCACATGGGCTTTCGGCGCAGCTTGTTCCGCGCATGCGTGCTTTTGGGAGTCACTGCGTCTCGTTGCTCTCGCTAGGGAAGTAGATCCAATCCGAGTGCACACCGGCCTGTGAGATCTAGACCTAGACTCTTGGGAACATGGGTCAAGTACTTCAAGTACCGTTGCAACAAGTACCTCAGCCACAGCCTGAGCTTCAACAGCACTATGGTCCTCAACCGGCGTACCCTCAGCAAGGGCTTCCACAACCAGCTCCAGTTCTTGCCCTGATCACAACACTGTCAACCTTTTCAGGCAGATGTTGCAAGCCCAGGATGACCAGATCCGAGCACAGCAGGGCCAGATTTCGCAGCTCACCGAGATGGTGAAGTCGCTCGCCGCTGCGAGTGCGAACGCTGCGTCTGCTGCGTCAAGCGCGGCAGCAACTGGACCAAGTGCCCCAACTGCTGACGATGCAGTTAGCGCTCTCAAGGTGGACTCTGATGGAGTGGTTAATTAAGATGGATGTGGACACAGGTCTGCGAAGCACGAGGGCGGAGACTTACATTCCTGCTCTTCCCCAGTTGGCAGCGGATCGCATGAGAACCCGCCACGAGGAGATTGCTACCTGGACGGCTTCCCGCGAAGAGCTCACATCATGGCTCTGTCTTTCAGATGATCGCTATTCGGAGGAATTGCAGGAGTCCATTGAAAGTACTGTGGAGATTCGCCAGGTTACCCTTGCCAAGGGTAAAGCTGCGCGTTCCATGAAGCTTTGGCATCTGCTTAAGCAAGCTGGTTTTCAGCGTGGTGTTGACAAAATTGTTGAGCTAAGCCAGAACGGTGCAGCCGCGGGCTATACGATCTTTGACGTGCTTTGGACAATGAGTTGTCCGTTCGGTCTCGTGTTGAGGGACAGGCGCTCCCTTTCGGGTTTAGGGTTTAGAGTAGTAGGGTTTAGGGAGGAATGGGGTACAGTTATAACTTATGACTACTATTACTCTCTTGATCGTGCTACCGAAGCACCTTAGGAGACCTCTGGACATCTTTCGCCACATGGTCTCAGAATTTGCTCGTTACCGCAAGCGCGTTGGCGCCAAGTACCCAGACCTCAATCTGCAGCAGAAGAGGCCTGGGACCTGCAACTACTGCCGCGAGCCTGCACGTTGGGCGAACGAGTTTCGCAAGCGCATTGCTGATGAGAAGGCTGCGGCCACTGCAGCTGCTGCGACAGCGGCTCAGAGTGCGGCGAACGCTGCAACACCCAAGCAAGGAGCGCCTCCACCGCCTCCGATGACGACAGCCCCGCCACCATCCTCCGCGAAAGGGGCTGGGAAGATCGGCAAGGCTGCTCTTTTGATTTCGTCGATCCTGCCAGTGACCGGGCAATTGCTGCCTGAAGCCTATGAGAGAAGCCTGTTTTGCACCATGACTGCCATGGTTTTAACGCTTTTCATGATTTTCATGGTAGGATGCTTGTTTTGTCGGTTGGTCGTTTGCTTGGGAAGTGGTTGGCAGTCATTCTGCGCATGCCTATTAGTAGCCTTGACTGTCGCTGGAAGCCGTTTCGCCTCGTGCCGTCGCCTCAGAGTGTTTGCGAGCGGTCTCTTGTAATGCCCAGCCTAGCTTTGCCAGCAGTGAGCATGGACGATGTGACGAATATTTTGCTAGATTCTGGTGGATCGGTTCACATGTTATCGGAGGATTGTCTTGGCCTCACTGCAAAAGCTGCTGCGAGAGATCCCGGTAGAGCCGCTTGAAGTGTCATTTGCCAACGATCACATCATGAGTGTTTCGAGATACGGCTTGGTTGAGCTTTGGCTTCCTTGCTGTCAGGTCGAGAAGGGTAGAAAAAATTGCCACACCGAGGTTAGGGTTCACTTTGAGGCATATTCCACAAACTGATGTTCAATACATAAAGTTTACATCTATTACAACCTATGCTTTGGCACTGAAGAAGAAGCAAGCAGAACTCATTGCAGCTACACAAACGAAAAGGTGCGTCAAAACCGCTCTGGCTCCGAACTGCTCCAAACTTCCGTAGAGATCTCAGCCTACAACGCTGCAGAGCCACGCCTTTTGTGTCAATGCGGGCAGCGTCTGCGGCAGCGTTCCTCCAGGCAAGGCTGCGTGTGGAAAGAATCGATGCTTTTGCCTCGTCCTTCCATTGGGATGGGATCTGAAGCTCACCTCGTGATCTGGAAGTTCCATCCGACCGGTGGAGGGTCCTCTTTTGGACCGCCAGAATTCACTTCGTAAACCACAAAGCGCGGCCGCGTCCGGCAGCGACTGGATGGTCCAACCGGTGTGGAAAACGCCAGCGGCACCGGGCTCTGCGCCCATGGCCAGGAAGCCTTCCTGAAAGTGCAAGCTGATGGAACCATCGTGGGTTGGGACGACTTGGAACTTGCATGATGGCCAGATGCTGGGGAGCTCTTGAGGATAAATGGCGGCACTGGCTCGAGCATCTCCGTTTTCGATCATCACGAAGGTCTTGAAGAAGGGGTTCCACAACGCGAGGTCTCCATTGTCAGCATCCACCACCAAGAATTTCTCCCAATCCTAGTTCATCGTTGGGATAGGATTAAAACTCGAAATTTCTATTCCTTATTGGGCTTATAAATGTAAAATGCTACCCAACTATTGCACAGAATCGGTTTGATATCCCAAGTTGGGCTGCTGGTCAGGCATCATCACGTTGCCACCCTTGTCCAGGTCCCCGTGGTTCAGGCGGAGCCAGTGCTTGCGGAGCGGGCTCCAGAGTCCCACCGTGCTGCCAACCTTCAGGCGCGGTTTCAGCACCTCCACACGGAACTCCTGATGCGTCCATCCTGGAACGAAGGTGTCGGACGGGGGGCTCACATAGGTGTCGTGGTGTGCCCCACAGGAAACGAAGCGCTTGGTCGCCGGGTTCTGCAAGCCGAAAAGGTCTGTCCCACCACCCCGACTCACCACGACGAAAGTCTCGGCTTCCCAGCCACCGGCAGGATGAAAGTCCGTCACAGCACCGTGCTTCAGAGAGAGCCCGGAGGCTGCGAGGCTCATGAACCCATTGTACCTCGGGTGGTGCAGTGCGATCTTGCCCTCGCCCGCATCCACCACAGTCCAGCGCTCCAGATGCCAAGCGTTAGGAAGGCCTAGATCGAAGTTGTGGGTAGGACCTGAACCGACAGCACCTGTGCTCGTGCCGACCAGGTACCGCTGGAAGAAATGGTTCCAAACGGCCACGGTCGTGCCGGGCTCCAGAACGATGGGCGGCGGCATGTCGTGCGTGAAGGTGTTGAGAGCGTCAATGGCCCTGGCCCTGCTGGCCATGGAAATGAAGGGGAGGGCATACAGTACCACCTCGAACTGGTTTGTGATGTCCACCAGCTTGACCGTCTTCGGCTTAGACTGGAAAGGTCCGAAGCCCATCTGCATGCGCATCTCCAGGAACTTCCCATCCATAAGGGCCTGGAAATCGAAGCTTACGCTCCCGTCGTGCTGGAAGTTGAAGAGCTGGAAAACCTTTCGCCACGAACCCCGCCTCCTCTCCCCCTCAACATCCCTCAAGAAACTAAGTCAACAACTGCACAGGCAAATCGCGCGATCTCTTTGACTGCCGAGAAGCTCCTTCACTTTTTGCGGCCGCCAAGCTTAGGCGCTTTTGGGCCTCCAGCCCATGCAGTTCCTGGGGGCATTTCCGCTCTTTAAATTCAATCAAAAGCAAGAAAACTGAGAGTGACTATTTGGCCCAGGTGCAGAGGTCAAGTTCACCCCAAGCTCTGGGGAGTAGTTGGCGGAGGCCAGGTAGGTGTCCTCGTCTTCCATCCATTCGAAGACTCCTTGCTCCGCCTCGTCCTTTCCAGCCTGGTGCGACTGGTTGTGGGTCTGATAAGCCTCCATCTGCATCAGCTTTGTGCGGCTTATCGAAGCTCGCGGGTTTGTTTCTTGCTCCCAGTTGGCCATGGTGCGGTGCAAGTTGCCATGGTGGTCCACGAAGTCTGTGGGGTCCTTGTAGCGCTTGGCCAAGCGGAGTGTTTTGGAAAAGAGTAGCACGCCGCTGGACGAGATCTTCATTCGCAGCATGCTCAGGTCCTGGCCGTCGGGACGTTGCTTGGGCCAGCAGACAGTCGAGTCCACAGTAACCAATGGCTTGGGCATCACATCAATCTGCACCCCGGCCACAAAGGCAGCAACAGGCTGCACGTTCACACCGTAGGACACTGTCACGCACTGCTCGATGTTCAGCTCTCCCGTGTAGAAGGAGTAGCCTCCCAAGAACGTGGTGTAGATTCTAAAGATTCTAGATGACTTGCATCCCGGCAAGTCAGCCGTCAGCAAAGCCCAGCGCCCCATGCAGCACCTCGCCCAAAGCCTCATGTCTAGAACGACTCCCGCCCTGCCCCCTACACCCTACCTGGCCCTACCTCCCGAAAATGCAGCACGCACCGCACCTTGCCACTTGCTTTCGTGTTCCTTCATCCAGTCAGTGCCGCAGGGCACTGCCCAGGGTTCCAGTTGCACAAAGTCGTTCGGGTCGGTGACCTGACGCCGAAGCCAAGACTCCGAAGTACTCCGAACATCTCCCCTCCGAACCCCCAATCACAACCCGCCTGCCAGTCTGATTCGCTCACCTGGCCAGCTTGCTGCCGGCTTTTTGGGGCAAAGGCCAAGCAGGAGCTGGTGTCCCTTTCGTAGCCGTGGAACCTTGGCTTGCGGGGTTCGGATCAGGGGTACAGTCACGCATTCTGGAGTCTGTCCCAGGTCTTAATTCCTTGTGCGGTGGAGAGGCTGGGTGATCAGCTTGGACTGATAGTTGGACCCCTCGTCGTGCAGCTTGAAGGACCATCCATCTCTCGTTTTGTTGCCCTCCATCTGTAGTGTCGAGAGCTTCCCCTGCTTCTGCGTATGCTTCGTGATCACAAGGCTTTGAGCTGAGTGGTGCACTGCGGCTGGGGCTCCTATGGCCGGGAACTTCGAGAGAGCCGCCTCCTGGATCAAGGAGCTACTGCCCTTCAGGACCTGCTTGGCCACGGTGCCCGCTATCTTCGCGAAGCCCTGCGAAGGCCCAAGGAAGTTGCGGAGGTGTCGGGAAGGGACTGAAGATTCTCAAAGGCTCCGGGACTTGTGCGTGTGCGTGTGCGTGTGCGTGTGCGTGTGCGTGTGCGTGTGCCTGTGCGTGTGCGTCTGCGTGTGCGTGTGCGTGTGCGCGTGCGCGTGCGCGTGCGCGTGTGCGTGTGCGGGTGCGCGTGTGCGTGTGCGCGTGCGCGTGTGCGTGTGCGGGTGCGGGTGCGGGTGTGGTGTGCGGGTGTGGTGTGCGGGTGTGGTGTGCGGGTGTGGTGTGCGGGTGTGGTGTGCAGGTGTGGTGTGCGGGTGTGGTGTGCGGGTGTGGTGTGCGGGTGTGGTGTGCGGGTGTGGGTGGGGGTGTGGGTGTGGGTGTGGGTGTGGGTGTGGGTGTGGGTGTGTGGGTGTGTGGGTGTGTGGGTGTGTGGGTGTGTGGGTGTGTGGGTGTGTGGGTGTGTGGGTGTGTGGGTGTGTGGGTGTGTGGATGTGTGTGGATGTGTGTGTATGTGTGTGTATGTGTGTGTCTGTGTGTGTCTGTGTCTGTGTCTGTGTCTGTGTCTGTGTCTGTGTCTGTGTCTGTGTCTGTGTCTGTGTCTGTGTCTCTGTCTGTGTCTCTGTCTGTGTCTGTGACTCTGTCTGTGTGTGTGTGTGTGTCTGTGTGTGTGTGTGTGGGTGTGTGTGTGTGTGTGT
>CAJNDT010002747.1:0-28532 GCA_905221615.1 Symbiodinium sp. CCMP2592 | reverse complement strand
GTACTAGTGGTAGTAGTAGTAGTAGTAGTAGTAGTAGTAGTAGTAGTAGTAGTAGTAGTAGTAGTAGTAGTAGTAGTAGTAGTAGTGGTAGTAGTAGTAGTAGTAGTAGTAGTAGTAGTAGTAGTAGTAGTAGGAGCAGCAGTAGTAGTAGGCTTCGTCGTCCTTGTTGTAGTCGAAGCGGTAAGAGACCTACTAAGGCGGTCGTCGTCCTTGTCGTAGTCGTCGTTGTATTGCCGTTATAATTCATGCAAAAGTTATATGCTGGATGTGACGATTTGGGGCCGTTATAACTATATACGAATCGGATCCTCCTAGATCGCGATTATAAGTGCCGTGTGGCAGCTATAACTGAGCTGCGAGGCCCACCCGAAGAACCCACGTAGACCACCCGAAAACCCTGCGCATGTTTGTGTCCACCAAAATCAGAAAACAACCCTCCGTGCATTTATTTTTGCTTCCCCCGGCATCAGAGGCTTGTCTGCGATCGAGGCGAGGGCATGCCACAACAAGTCTGCAGCACTAGCAGAGTCGCAGTCGCAGCCCAGCAGGTATAGACAAAGCACTGATTTCAGCAGGGTTTGTGTCTCCACCTGCTGCCAGCAGCAAAAAATCTGGAGCCTGTCTGTTGTTTTGACCCTCCCCCCTCTACAGCAACCACACCCTTACACCCCGCAGCAGGTATCAACTTTGCAACATAGACCTTCACTCCCTCTGGCCTCTGGGTGCCTAGTTCTGCCAGGGCTGAAGGGGGTGAACAGTGCTTAGCAAGGTTTCTACTGCTTGTCGAAAAATGTTACTATTAACATGTTTTAAAGTATGAACAAGCCTGTGCTGAGCTTTCCAAGCGCTTTCATTGTTCTATATAGAAGGGTGCTACTGGTGTTCAAACTGACCATCATGCGTTCTATATCCCATTCCCATCCAAAGCTGCAATTGTTGTTGTTGTTGTTGCAGCTGCTGATGCTGTTGTCGTTCTTGGTGTTGCTAATGTTGTTGCTGTTGCAGTTGCAGTTGTGGTATTCGTGGTTGTAGTTGCAGCGTTAGTTGTACTTTTAGTAGATTTCGTAGGTTTAGAAGTAGTAGTAGTCGTCGTCGTAGTAGAAGTAGTAGCCAACAGGAGCCTCTGTGATCCGCTCATGGTCCAAACATGCCAAAAGTCAACGCAGCCATGTCACAAGAACGAGCGGCCTCCCTTCTTTGTTCGGACTGTCTGGAGTCTGGCCTGGCCGAACCAGCAAACCAGTTTTGCCCCAGCACGGCGCATTAGCCCATATGCCCGGCTGTCATCTACCCCCCTGCCGTGGGGTAGGTTGGCCTCAAGGCAAAGCCGAACGCCTCACACCCGGCCAATGGTGTGGGGAGCAACCCAGATGATGGGGCAGGGGTTGACTCCTCAGGTAAGGCAACCTCGACTGGCACTCAAGCAGAGCAATCATGAATCATGACAATATTCAAGTCAAGCAAGAATGGATCACAGGAGCTCCTGTTGCCTAGTAGTAGTACTAGTAGTGGTCGTGGTCGTGGCAGTGGCAGTTGGGAGCAGTAGTAGCAGCAATATTAGTAGCATTGTTACTTCGTAATAGTAGCAGTACTAGTTGTTGTTGCTGGGGATGGCGGTGTTGTACTTCTAGTTGTCATCCGAAGCTGCAGCTGCTGTTGTTGTCGTTGTCGCTGATGTTGCTGATGGTGTTGCTGCAATTCGTCGTTGTAGTTGCAGTGTTGATTGTAGGTTCAGTAGATCTCGCAGGTTTAGTAGTAGTAGTAGTAGTAGTAGTAGTAGTAGTAGTAGTAGTAGTAGTAGTAGTAGTAGTAGTAGTAGTAGTAGTAGTAGTAGTAGTAGTAGTAGCAGTAGTAGTAGTAGTAGTAGTAGTAGTAGTAGTAGTAGTAGTATTATAGTAGTAGTAGTAGTAGTAGTAGTAGTAGTAGTAGTAGTAGTAGTAGTAGTAGTAGTAGTAGTAGTAGTGGAGTAGTAGTAGTAGTAGTAGTAGTAGTAGTAGTAGTAGTAGTAGTAGTAGTAGTAGTAGTAGTAGTAGTAGTAGTAGTAAGTCGTAGTAGTAGTAGTAGTAGTAGTAGTAGTAGTAGTAGTAGTAGTAGTAGTAGTAGTAGTAGTAGTAGTAGTAGTAGTAGTAGTAGTAGTAGTAGTAGTAGTAGTAGTGTTCTAGTTGCAGTAGTCAGTTGTAATTGTGCTAGATGTGGTTATCGTAGTTGTTGTTTTAGCTGTACTAGTCAGCAGGACTAGTAGTAGTAGTAGTAGTAGTAGTAGTAGTAGTAGTAGTAGTAGTAGTAGTAGTAGTAGTAGTAGTAGTAGTAGTAGTAGTAGTAGTGATAGTAGTAGTAGCAATAGTAGTAGTAGTCGTAGTAGTAGCAGTATCCCATGCGACCACAGTTATAACCACGTTTATACATGCTATTATGAGCACAGCGGCCGCCTCAGTAATATTACACAACCTCAGAGACTTCTAGTCGCGACTTACAGCTGCTTCGAGTCTCCGACCGGCACGTCAACCTGTTTAGAGTTGACTAGGACCATTTTGGATGGGGCGAGAAAGTCCCCGGTTTTCACCTCGCGCTGCCAGACCACGGCAGACGTCGAGGACTCAGAGCACGCGAGAGTCACATCGGCCGCCATCTTGCCGAGCTCCCCGACCTGAGTCTATGTGCCATCGACCATAGGTCCCGGATTTGCTACTGGCTGGTGTAGGAAATGCAAGCGGCAATCCGCAAACTGAGTTTGTCCGAGCGGCGTACATCTGGGAATTCGGCCTTTTCGGCTCCAGCCTGTCGAGAATGCCTTGTGCCGCGAACTCTTTGTACCCGTACACACCTTTGCAGTCTTTCGTCTTCACAGCGTTGGGCAGGGGGACAAGCTTGTCATCAATCATGACCTCAGTCAGTAGCATAACATCAGGCGATAATTTGTTAAGACACGCAGAGACCTCATGCTAACATTTTCGAGTTGAGTGAGCACATCTTTGTGCCTGCGACTGCATCGTCATACTGTACTTCACGGCGTCCACTGGAATCGACTTGTCCGACCTAAGATTTTGCGTCGCCGGGAGATATAGAAGTTATGACCAGGTTGCAGACGTTTCAAGAAGTTACAAAAAGCTATGGTCTGTAAGTTCGGAAAAACACTTGAACGTCACACGAAACCCAGGGAATCCACAACGACAGAAAAAAAACAAACCAAGGACAACGACACATTTTATTGAGCCAACCAACCTCCCAACCCACCCACTCACCCACCCAGCCAGCTAGTCAGGATTCGGGTGTGGGTGGGCGCACATCCGTGACCCAATGCCCTGTTTGGCAAGCCCTTTTAGTTCACTTATTCGCTTACTCAGGTTCCCACTCTTAGTCTCTAAACCCCAAAACTTTTACCCCCAACAACCTAAACCCTAAAGCACCCAAACCCTTAGAATTGTGTCCGAAGCTGTGTTGCTGAGTGCCTCCTTACCAATCTCGCCTAGTGGGATAAAAGAGAGGAGCCGGACAGAAGATGACCATCCACAAACAACCAAACAAAACACTAACAAATCATATGTATATATATATATACAAATAATTATTTATGTATATAAACAGTTATAGGCATGGACATAGACAAATGTATAGTGAAAGGAATCCTTCCTAGAAAGACCGAGCCTAACAATAACACTTTCAACAATTACTGAAGCTTACACACGTCGAAAACAAACCATAAAAGTGGTTTAATAAGTTACAACAAGTAAACATGACAATTGTAAGATGGTATTAAGACTTAGCAAATCCTTCAACATTACTTTACCGGGTTCTAAACTCTCACGATGTTGCACAGCACTTTGACCTGGTCAGAGAGCACTTAGACGCAACTTCTAAGACAGATGGTTGGCAGGTTCTCTGAGTCTGGCCAACCCCCAAGGAATGTCTTAGTAGGTCCGAATTGCCGCCAACCCTCCTTCCAATCATCAGGCCTCTTAGACCTCTAATGTCAACAGTCTAAGCAACCATTTCCATTGTCCATAAGTCAGCATCATGCCAAGAATCGTGGCGTTCAAGGAGCCTGACTTCCATGTCATAAGCCTCGTTCCTTTAGGAAGCCGGCGGTTCTGGATGTCCAAGTTCCGGATATGCAACGTCGGGACGCTGCCTGGCTTCAGGTAGATCTCCATTGGCCACGGTCTTTCAAGAGTGGCCACGACGACTGCCGACGAATCCTGGTTCAAGGGCTTAGAGACTGATAAACATGGCACGAACCCATAAACTCCAGACTCCTGAGCCAAGATTCGCTCCCTGTGGCCCTTTCCTGCTTGTTGATCTCCTCCTTCTTCACCTCCTCCGCAGGCGGCACGGAATTCGACTCCGCGGGGGCCGGCTTCTTCTCGTCTTTGGGCTTGGGTAGTGTCGACTCGGCTTTGGCGTTCTCTGTCTCTTTCTTGACGACTGCAGGCTTTTCCGGCTTGGGCTCGACTTTCGGACGCGGCGCACTTTCCCTGCTCGCCGGAACCTGATCAAATGCATCCAAGGTGTGGCCCCAAAAATGTTCTGGGCTGCGGGTGATGAGTGGGGAAACTGGCTGCCGATGCAGCACATTTGCCGACTCCTTCGGTGTCCGCTCGTACTTGTTGTCGCTCTTCTCGCCAAACATCAGGTCCCTTAGGTTCCGCACAGGGTTGGACATTTTATCTGCATGCACACAGCAGACATGAGTGGATTCCAGCACGCATGTTGTAAGCAACGCACAGCATTCCGCGGAACTTCTTGGCACGCTCACCATCTGCCGGCAACTCCTTCGCTTCGTAGGAAGATCCTGCGTCGATCAAAATTGGTGCACCGGATGCAATGCCGGAGCCGTTCGCCGTCTTGCACTTCAGCCTTGGTGTAGAAAACCAGCATCCCGAACGTCGGCAGCTGCAAACCCGAGCATATAATATAGTAGGAGCAGACAGACAGGAATCAAGCTTGCCACATGCGGGTGTCTTTTTACGAAAGATCTGACAACACATTCTTTGATTAGAGAGCTAGTGCTACTGAGCAAGTGACACGTTTAGACAAGACACAAAGATTAACGCATAAATAGACGTCCATCCAATCCAATCCAAGGAACACCATAAAGTCCGAAGTGAATCCCTTGCTGCACTCGATCTCGAAGGCGGCATTGGGGAACCGTCGGATTCCGTTGAAGTGTGCAGCGAAACGACTGAGCCCGAGCTGTACGCTGTAGACATCACCGACTCCCTCATCGTTCTTCACCTCAGTCGTCGAGTGTTTACTCTTCTGCCGACACGGTGACTTTGTTCATTCAACCCCGACATGCTTGAGGCGGAGTGGCGCCAGTCGTCTGGACGACTGATTCGCCCAATGCCGAGTGCCCTGGCATCCGCAAGAAGCTGAACAGCTTCGTCACATTGCCTCGAGAACGAAGAATCAGACGATTGACTCAAACATTTATCTACGGTTCTGTGGCCGGCAAACTCACCCCTTAATGTTGGCAAGCAGCTGAAGTGTGCAGCAGGGCAGTTGCAAATAACGTCGCCGTCCTTGAACGACGTCAAAGCCACCAGAACCCGTCGACTTCCCATCACTTCCAGCTTCAGCTTGCCTGCAACATGCTGCCGCCATGTGCTGCTGTAGGCCGGAGGGGTACACGTCGATCCCAGTAAACTTTTCGCTGTCATCGACCATAACCTCGTGCGGTCTCACGACTTGCTTGTCTTGGGACAAGTCGGGTCCCCGCACGAAGACCAGGTCATCCCGACGAAGCTGCCTTTTGTGATTCGACTCGCGCTCCGCCTGAAACAACAATGACTGTCTCTCGTGCTGCCCGATTACAAAACACTGCCCTCCGAATTGCTGAGACCCAATTTAGAACGTCAACACCGCCCAAGACCTCCTCGGTAAGCAGCGCTTGGGCCAACTCCTTGCCATGTGCGACTGCGTGCGGGCTGCATCGATCGACTAGGTGAAAGCCAGCGAGGCCCTTCTTGCGGGCAGCCAGCATCAGCGCAGGATGTGCTGTGGTCGAGAAACCTAATGAATGTTGACCATTGGACGGTGCAGCCATGAATGCATCTCAGACGCAGTGGCATAGTGCAAGCAGGAAGCAGATCAATGCCTGCGCAGAGTCCGCCCCCAGCACTTCCAGCAGCGGCAACCAAAACGCCGTTGGCGACGCGTGCGGCCACAGCTCCTGAACCACCTTCTGCTGCTTCTTAATAGTGTCAGACGGCGCCTTCATCAAGGCCGCCATACCCTCGTCGACTTCCTCGAAGTGGTTGTCTTCTGGCGACTCGAGGTCTTCTGGGTCGATTTCCTCAGGCTATGATCACAGTATTTGCGCGTATGGAGACAAAGGACCGAGACTCTGCTATATAGAGCACGCAAGAGACAAAGAGAGAGACAGAAAGAGCGCGAGAGAGAGAGAGAGAGAGTGTGTGTGTGTGTGCGATATCCAGTGAGCTCAGTTGACAGAGACACCTCCATCAACAGGCAAGAAGCGGACCGCAGGTTCGTCTCCGACTTGCCCTTTGCCAAGGATTCGGCGACTTGCTTCTTCACGGCCTCGCTCTCTGAGTGGCTTCGGAGAGGGCAGTCCTGAGGCTGGCATGCATGGACGCAGAATATAGCACAAAGTTCAGAAGCTCCTAACAGAACAGGCAGCCGGAGGTCCGGATCGAGGCATCGAAGCCGGAGTCCGTCCTTGGAGCTCCCGCGGACGCTCCTTGTTTGTTCAGGCTGAGCTCACCAAAATCTCTTCCCACACATGTCACAGGCTACATATCTACCACAGTCAAAGAGTCGGAACTGCTACTATGAATAAGGTTCCTGTTTTGTCTCGTTACATGTACATGCTTTGCTGACAGCCCGTTCAGACTGAACTGCTCCACAACAAGAAACCTGCACAACGGCACACGTCCAGTTTAAACACCCGAATACGACATGTACAGGAGCCCGACGGCTGAGCAAAGAAAGCTGAGAATCAGGATGCTGGCGACAAATGGAAGGCTGGCGTTATTGTTGTTGCCGACTGCCGCACCAACCACGAGCGCGCAAAGAAACCTGTTCGACCTTACTTATGCAGCACCCTCGGGGATGACATCATCAACTAGTTGAGACTGAACAAGCGTCCAAGGTTGAGTAATTAAATTCCTCTGTCTGATGCATAACTGAGACACTGCCTGACCGACTGGACGCCGACGGCTGAAGTCAGACTCACGCTGAACGGGGTGCCCTCCATCTCTCCGAACTTCGTCATGACTTCGCTCAAAAGCTTGTAGCGCTTCCTGAGTTCTCTGCTGGATGATCTGATAGTGCAGCTTATTGAATCTACGACAGACTCGGGCTAGTCTAAGTGATGGCCAGGCACCCGACTGGCACGGCAATGGTGTAGCGCTCAAGCTGGCAGGCTTTCGCCAACTTCTCAGCGTCGCTTATGTATTTCAAAACGACTGGAGGCCGAGATGTGGGGGCATTGATCATCAGGATGACCTGCTCAAGGTCATGCAGGCACTGGAACCGCAAGCATTCGCGAAACTACAGCCCTGGGGATCGCAAGCACGAAAAATTGGAAAGGTTGGCAGAGGTCCAACCTTCCACGAAGGGAAGATACGACTCTTGCCCGTCACCCTGAACTCATCCTCGTCTGTGCTGATGAGAATCTTGTCCCACTTCTTGCGGACCGCGTCCTGAACGGCTGCTTGGTCATTGAAGTCACACTTATGAATTATCGAATAATCGGCACAACCGGCCTGCACCTCTCGAGGCAACTCCGACTCATTCTCGCCGACGGTGAGCACCGTGTTCAGCGATGCAACACCTCCGACTCCATCCGATGCGTCGACTGCCTCAGCCTGGCTCGCGGTCTTCTTCTCATCGGTCTTCTTGTCGGTCTTGTCGCCGTGCTTCAGCTTGTTGCACTCGTCGGCAATGTCACGACAGTCGGTGCATGGGCTCTCGGCCGTGTGCAAGGCGATATTCCTTGTGTGAAAGACCCCTGCCGACAGACAGACAGGCCAACGGAACGCACAAAAAAAAAGACAAGCCAGACACCGTCCACAAGTTTCACGCTGAGGGTCTTGCTGATGCACATGCGGACACACGCCAACCCCTCAAGCGACTGCAAGTGATCCAAACAGCGAGCGGTGGCCGGCAGATCCAGGAACAACTTGCCGAACACCTTGTCCATGTTCTTCTCCCAGTTCTCGACTACTTTCCTCGGATTGCGACTCGAGCGACCTGTGTCAGAATCGGAAGTCAAGATCCTGGCCAAGACGCATGGGCTGGCAAAGTTTCTCCTGGAACATCGCCACCGCGATTTCCGGCGATCTTGTCAGCAACTCCAGGGTCTTGACCGCGTAGGTACTGCCGAGTTTGATTTCGCCATTGCCCACGAAGTAGTTGTTGTCGAAGATGTAGCCGTCCGCGAACTGTCGCATCTTGGGCGTCTTGAGTGCCTAGGCCATGTGCTTATCGCTGCGTCAGACACTCGGGAACAAAACGACCAAACCGTGACAAGTAGCCTCACGCACCTCGGGTTTGATGTAGCGCGCCGCTCGCAACCATCTTCCGACTCGACTGCGTGCTGCCTGTCCCATGACGGCCTGCAGGGGGGTCATGTGCGAGGGAGGGCTGCACTGGATTTGCCTATCACAACTCGGCTCATGCAGGAGCTATGGACTTCTTTCACGTGTTTCACCCAATCCCTGTCCAGCATCTTCTTGCTGCACTGGGTCCAATCCTCATGGTTGCACTTGCTCATGAACCTGTCGACTAAGGCCATCTTCTGAACCTAGGCAGTGGGGAAAGCGGACTGACAATGACAAGGGCCGCAGCTTCTCAAAATGGTTGCTGGCTCTGACTCTAGTCGCTGAGACTGGAACCACGGAGTGAGGCATGAATCGGTTCTGTTCCGACTCGTGTCTCTGGGCCTCACCGCAAGTGCAGTTCTTCCCTGAGCCGTAGACTTACCGACTTCTGCAAGCCCTGGCATGTCTCCATGCACCAGGCGCCTCCCAGGCGACGTGGGTCAGCCTGTCGTACCCGTGCTTGTACTTGACAAAGTCGACTATCAAGCCCTCTTCGAACACCTTCACGAGTCGATCGTCCGTTCCCACTATGACACTCTCCTCCTTCGACTCCAACAGGGCACGGTCTTTCCTGAGTTCATGGAGCGCCCCAACAACCAAAACAACATGATCGCAAAAAAAAATGCACGCCGAAGCACTCATCCTTGAACTCAGCATTGAGCCGGACGAGCGCAGCCACCGTGGCCTTGCCGTCCTGGATAACATGCTTGCCGTCGCGATCCATCTCGTCCTTCACCAGCTGCACATTGCCGAGAATTGTTTTCCTCGGTTCGACTGGTCTCAGAACTGTGTAAGACTCACGGCACGGCGACACATGTACGCCCTACCTGCAGCCCAGTTGCTTGTAATTCCCGGCTTTGAAGTGCTGCACGAGCTCCTCGACTCTGGCCTCATCGAGCTCGCGATGTCCACTCATGTCATCGTCCAGACTGATCCTCGGGCAGCGAAAATCAACCCTGTACCTGAAACCCAACACATAACCGAAGCTGAATCCCTCTGCAAGCTTGCGCCCGTGTCGGAGCAGCCCTTTCTAAGAACACAAGTCCTGTCGCTTTGTGACTATGTAAGTTCAACCCCGCATGGTTCATGTGGACACGAAGAGAGAAGAACTGCATCTTTGAGAGTGTCTGAAAACCCACGCATTTGATTGACTCCGAACATGATTATCGTTCGTTTCTGAACTTGAAGTTGCACAGGACTTTTGGCCTGTATAATCTACGCTGATCCCACCCATATTCCTTGTGGTTATGTTTTACTTGTATCGCTAGTAACCAGTAAATCAAATGCGCTCGGCTTATGGCTTATGGATGCAACTTTAACCATGAAATCGGTGTTGTTGTTGATCCCTCATGTGTGCATCTTACGGATTGGGCAACTCAGCGGTTGATGACTCTTTGCAGCGAAACGTCTTGGACAGACCGACTAGAACACCACGATCACAAACATCCGGTCCCTGGTCCTCAGCAAACGCGAAGAGCTGCTGATATCTAGGAATTCCCTCAAGTCAGACTCCACAGCGACACTCACAATTAGTAGGCTAGATATGTGCACAGAGTCCAGGGAGGTGCCCTTAATGTTCGCTTTCGCCGGAGCCATGTCGGATCTACGACTGGCGGGAAAAGAAGGGCGTGCGACTTCCTGTGCTTTGAGCACTCGACGACTGCGACTCAGGAAAAAGCAACGACTCAAACAGCACATCAAAGGTGTCGAACCGGCGCCGAGCAGGCGGCAAGGAAATTATGTGCAGCTCGCTGTAGCCAAATCAACCTGACTGCGAACAAGGCGGTTTGCAGCTAGTGTGGCAGCAAACGAAGGCTTCACTGGATCTATCTATATATATATATATATATATATGTCCTGAGCACTTTCCCCTACAAACAATGCTGTGTCTGCCGGGGCCGGGAGGGGGTGGCAAGGTCTTCTAGCGGAAGCTCGCAGCGAACTCCTGCAAAGGGCACCTTGCCGGGGGGGGGGTGGCAAGGTCTTTTATCGGGAGCTCGTAGCGAACTCCTGCAAAGGGCCCCTTGGGGGGGGGGGGGGTGGCAAGGACTTTTATCGGGAGCTCGCGGCGAACTCCTGCAAAGTGGGGCGCCGAGCCAGAAGTCCTGATGTCTGGGGCACCCAAAACCTTGCCCCAGACATCGGGAGTTCTCGGAGAACTCCCGATGTCTGGGGCAAGGTTTTGGGTGCCCCAGACATCAGGACTTATATCTTAAGAGTCTCCGTAGTCTACGGCCAGAAGTCCTGATGTCTGGGGCGCCCAAAACCTTGCCCCAGACATCGGGAGTTCTCGGAGAACTCCCGATGTCTGGGGCAAGGTTTTGGGCGCCCCAGACATCAGGACTTCTAGCTCTGCGCGCATCTTGTCTTGCTGCCGGATTGGGCCATTATGGTTCTCTTCTTGCTGCCAGAACACTGCGGCGACTGCAGCCGAGGATGGGTGCCGGCTTGCCGAAGACAGCACCTGCAAGTCGGCTCGTGTGACGTGACGAGTGACGGAAATCGAACAGCTGTAACACTGTAGACGGCAAAACCTCTGCAGCACTGCATGCATTATTTTTTCCAGATGCAAACGTCGAGGTTTCGGTCGACTCTGGTACACAAAGAATGCCCGGAAAACTGGCAGTTGCAGACAGCAAATCTCTGCAGCAGTGAGGGCACTGTGTTTTCCTGATGTCGACGTCCTGGACTCTCGACTCCGCTGTACCAAAAACTGCGGGCCACAGTCACACGACGACTAGTTCATGATATACTTGCATACATACATACATACATATATATATATATACATATATGTACATATCCTTTGTGCGACTGCTGCCGTCGGCGACTACTCACGCCAAGTCGTCTGCAGGCGGCTTGATGATGTTCTTCGTCACTGACGGCGGCTCAGACTCAATCCCTGCCTCGTCCGTCTTGATGCGCTTGGGATTCTGCTTGAACGACTCTGACGGCCCCTCGGACTCAATCCCTGCCTCAACCGCAAGGCTCTTTCTCTCCTTCTCCGCCATGGCCAACTCCCCCTTGAGGTAAGCGATGTGCTCATCCAACTTGTCCACGTCGCGCTTCAGGAACCCGACTCGCATGCCATCCACGACATCAACGAGCTTCTCGACTTTCCCTTGGCCGTTCAACTTGGTCACGACTATTTCATACGTGTTGACAAAGGCGGTTGGCAACACCTGTGTGCTCGACCAGATCTCCTCAGTGAGATGGGATGCTTGCAACATGTGTGAACTCTTGACCGTATAAAAAGCCAACTGAAACCAATATGTGACACATGCTGTAACCTGGGCACTGCAAGCGGGCTGGTGTCGCGGTTGATGAAAGTCAAGCCCTCCGGAAGCGACTCCAAGGAATGGACCTCCACCTCGATCTCGGTTCGACTGCTCTTCGAAGCCAGCCAGCTCAGAAGGGCGCAGCCGCTGCCGCTGGGGAAAAGGAGCTTGGACGAATCGGACACGCCACTGGCCTCAACAACGGCTGAACGTGTGACCGCAAAGAATGTGCAACTGCAACGAGTCAGAGCGCTCTTCAGCTTCCTGCCTTGCCCAGCATGTTCTTCAAAAGAACCGACTCGACTGCCTTCTGCAACTCCGGGTCCTTCGCATTGAAGAATTGCCACATCATCGACTGCGGCGACTGCGGCCTATCCGGCTTCTCCGTCTGCATAAGCTTCGTCCCGACGCAGCACGACCAGCACGAGATCTCCAGGTGCGGGTCATTCAACATCAGACTCTTGATGTCAAAGCCGTCCTTCTGCATGACAATCTTGCCCTCTTGAAAAGCTTCCTGCGGGCGAAGAACCTTGACTTGGATCATCATCAGAACCTCACAGCTGACACGCGCAACTCATTCCCACAATGTTTAAGGCCACCCCGCGCCTTGGTTGCCAAAAGATTTGCACCCCCGGCATGCGATCGGCGGAACAGCATCGACTTGACACCGCTCGACGTGAGCGAAAACCCAAGGCTCTTCGAGCCGACTCGGAAAGCTTGATAGACGGCCTGCACAACAAAGGTGTTCATGGCACAAGAACCTAAGGACTACCTCTTAATTAAGGAGTAAACCTGAAACTAGAAAACTCTGTGCGCTGCACGCAAACCTGAAGCTCCGAGTTGAAGCATTCTTTCCTTCCGGCACGCTCGGAGCGGGCCAAATCCCTCTTCATCTCCTCGAAACCACCAACTGGCATCGCGAAATAGCCCAACATGGCGACTAGTGTGCGACGCGATGACCGACTAGATTGCAGGACGTTCGAGCTTGAGGAGCGACTGCGATTCGACTTCGGGCACGAGGTCATGCCCTGCCACAGCAGCCATACATGGCGTCCACTTCTGCTCCACAGACAGATGCGCGAACAATGGCCATTTTAGCGGTCTTCGACTAGGCGGCTGAGAGGCCTTTGCAGAAGTTTCGCAGCTCCCCTACGTATATAAATAGGCATGGCCGAAGCTTTGCCCCAGCTGGCGACCGGTAACTTGAGGGAAGACGACTCTGCACTTCAATCGAATTTTATTGGACGACTGCTGTGCGCTCTCTGCAAAAACTTCGCGACTCCCCTACGGACTGCATGGCCGAAGATGTGCACCAGAGGGCGCCTGGCAACTTGACCTCTGTTTCGCCACTCCCCTACATTGCGCATGGCCGAATCGAAGCTTTGCCCCAGCTTGCGACCGGCAACTGTAGGGAAGACTCTGCAATTTAGTCGACTTGCAACTTGAGGGAAGACCCTGCATTTTGTCTCGACTAGAACTAGACAACTGCGCGGCCTGTGCTTTCAGCTTCGCAGCTCCCCTACATGGCGCAATTTCCCCAGCTGGCGACCGGCAACCGAAGGGAAGACTCTGCAATTTGGTCGACTTCGACTACAGTGCTGTGCGGCCTCTGCCGAAGCTCAGCGACTCCCCCACATTGCCCCAGATACCGACTGGACTCCGGTTGTCTTATAAGCCGGTGAGCAACTACCGCTGCACTGTGATGTAGCCCAGCTACCTGCTGTTTACACAACCGGAGCCCTAGGCTGACGCGCCAGAATCATCCTCGCCGTGTTGAGATCTTGCTTCTTGATCTCCACCTTTCCTCTGCCATCAGCGGCAGCCTGATATGCACCAAGCTGGCTCACCACACAGTCCTCTGTCAGGAACCATCTATCTAGGGCTTGGTGTGGAGAATTTAGAGTCTTGGCATTGTCGGTCCTCCACGCCACATTGCAGAGCCTTCAACGCCTCCTTGCTGAAGACGAGCTCTCCGGCCTCCAGCTCATCCAAGCACGCGTTCGCGATGTTCTCGAAGTGCAGTGCTGGAATGCAGCACGACGTGCTTCTTTGCGCCTTTGCGATTGCGCTCTCCACCTGACGGGGAACGGCTCTTTTGCGAGAGTGGGAAGACAAGAAGCAAGCAAGAAGCCCAGGCCGATCCTGCCGCTTGAACTTCTGCCCTTTCTTCGGGCCGGCCCGACTCTTGGCCTTAAGGAAAGAGACGTCGGCAACCAACATCATCGAAAGCTTCAACATAAGTACATGCTGCAATCGTCATCACAAGACTCTGCAGTTAAGGCACGACTTCTGGCCCCTTGCCACCAGGTTGGACCGACTGCTTTCCACGCAAGCGACGAGCCTTAAGGAAAGTCGTCCCTGCAAAACGTCGGCAACCAACATCATCGAAAGCTTCAACATAAGTACATGCTGCAATCGTCATCACAAGACTCTGCAGTTAAGGCACGACTTCTGGCCCCTTGCCACCAGGTTGGACCGACTGCTTTCCACGCAAGCGACGAGCCTTAAGGAAAGTCGTCCCTGCAAAACGTCGGCAACCAACATCATCGAAAGCTTCAACATAAGTACATGCTGCAATCATCATCACAAGACTCTGCAGTTAAGGCACGACTTCTGGCCCCTTGCCACCAGGTTGGACCGACTCCTTTCCATGCAAGCGACGAGGGGCTTTAAGGAAAGTCGTCCCTGCAAAACGTCGGCAACCAACATCATCGAATGCTTCAACATAAGTACATGCTGCAATCGTCATCACAAGACTCTGCAGTTAAGGCACGACTTCTGGCCCCTTGCCACCAGGTTGGACGGTCTCGTCGGCTCGACGGTTCATGTATTGTCGAAGGGCTGAGTACCTCAGTGATGCAATGATGTGAAGTGTGGAATGAAGTCCGGTCTCAGTCAAGCCGCCCAGGGCTTTGTGTCACAAAGTCTTCCTCCACGTCGGGATGTTTGAGAAACGTTCCCTTGTCGACTGAAGGCAGCTCGAAGAAGTCAAGATCGTGCTTGGCCTGAAATTTTCCGCTGCTCAGACGACGAGCAGTATCTAATCTACTGTACTGCAAGTCCTTGGCAAATCCAACATAAAACAGAGAACGAGGTTCCGAGCCTTTTGCTGCATGTAGCGGATCTCTGCCTTGAGCTCCTCAAGAGTAATGTTCCAGTACGCCGACTGGTTTGCCCAGACTCTCTTGTAAAAATCGGCGCAGGCGGCCCCACTTTCGTCGGAGCAAACCACATGTGGAGCCCTCACCTCTGTTCGATGCGTGTCGTTTCCAGCTACAGCTCAAACCGAAACAATGTGTGAAGACACTTGCTTGCCCACTCTCTATGCAGCCAGGCATCGCCCCTTGAAGCCAATCGCAAAGTCTTGAGACAATGCGGCATGCCATAGGCGAGCGAGCGAACCATGCTTTCGGATCGTCGGACAGAACGCCGACAGAAGCCGAGTGGCGGACGACTGAAGCCGACTGAAGGCGACTGGTGGACGACTGAAAATACGACTGTAAGCAACAAATCAGCGGATCACATGACCAGATTCAGAACGGCACCGTGCTGCAAAGACTGTCCATGAAACATGTATCACACGTCCCGCAGGTGCTGCTCCCAAGGGCACCCTAGGCACAGACTGATGCACGGAAAAAGCCTCCGCAAAGCGAACGCACCGGCCGTCAGCTGCTAGCCTCAAAATTGCAAAACCAGAGCAGGAAAGTTTAAAGTACAGGCTGTGTTGAATCAGCTCTTTCACTCAGACTTAGGAGCCCTTGCTTTTGCCTAGATCAATTCTTCCAGAAAAGAAGTTCGTGTTTTATGAACTCACGACGACTCCTTGCTTCCGAAGCCTGAGTGTTGCTGGCGTGGACTGGCTCGACACTGATTAATACAATCCTATATATATATTATACCAACAGAAGTGTAGGCTGCGTTGAAATACCTCTCGGACTTACAACGAACAAGAACTGTAAGCTGTATTGACCAAGCCCCAGCCAAAGCCCTTGCTAGGTCATGGATGTATAAGCCAGATTGATGATTCTTCCGGGAAGAAATCATTTCTGCTGATGGAATGACCAGGATAAATGCTTCCGTACTGGTGCTGTCCTGGATTGACTTCCCACACAAACAGAAGTGAAAAATCTACCAAACTTGCAGCCCTCAGTCTACTTCATGGATTTGTAAGCCAGATTGATAATTCTTCCCGACAAAAATCAGTTCTGCTTATGTGTTAAAGAACGGGCTTCACTAAGCTTCCTACTCTCAAACTGAAGCGGTCACTTTTCCTTGTGGGTCACTGTGTCCGCTGGTCTCGAGCCTTGCACGTCGCGTGTGCGTGACGGCTGTTCCTGTACATTAACTGCACTGCACTAACTGTGTTACTGTTCCTGGCAAGATGTTTAACACCCCGCCTTCGGAGTTAGCGAAAGTTCCTCGACTGAGGTGACTCCGCCTTTTCCTGTCAACAGTAAACACACTGCAGTTCCTTTTCACTTGCAAAACAAACACTCTGCCTCATCGCAAACATATGTTCCTATGTTCACTCGCAATCCTCTCCAAGGTTGCTCGACTGTACAAAAGACGTTCCTTTACTATACTTAGATCACCACAGAAACAAAAAGGGCTGTGCCACGGTTCCTGTGTCCTGCTGCTTCTTTCCTCGGCTCTCTGGCCTCAGTACTGCTCGCTGTTCCTTTGCTTCACTGGAAGGTCACTTCGCCGTCGTCGACCTTGTAGACTTTTACTCCTTCTTCTTCGTTGCTGACTTCTTTCTGTTCCTTGAGTTCTTGCTCTAGCCACTCTGCACGCTGCCTTGCTTGTGCCATGCACTTCTCTTTTCCTTGCTTGTCTCTTGATCCTGCTTTCCAACCTGTTTCCTTTGATCCGGAATACCAGTACCACTGCGTCTTGACTTCGTTCCACTTCCACTGGTAGTTCCTGTTCTGGAAACCGTAGACTGCAAACCAGTTTCCTTCAAACTCTCCTTTTCCTTTGCCCTTCATGAACGATTCTTCGTTCACTGGTCCTTTGGCGGAAAGTTCTGGGTCGTCCTTTCCTCCTTTCCTTTGCTGCTGCTGTGTGACACTCGGTGGCTCCTTTCCTGTTCCTTTTCCTTCTGGCTTCTCCTCTTCTTTTGCTGGTGTTGCTGGTGCTGTGTCTGGTTCCGTGGGTGCCTGCGACCCGGCTGCTGAGCCTCTGCTCTCAAGCTCCTGTGTAAGGCTTGCAATTCTTTCTTTATCCTCTTTGCGTTCCTTCATCATCTCCTTCATCATTTCTTCAAGCTTCTGGATCCTGTCTGCTTCTCCTGATCCTGTTGCTGTTGTTGCTGCTGCCTTATTCTCTGCTTCCTTCTTGGCAATGTACGCTGACGATGCCTTTTGATCCTCCTCTCTCTTCTTCCTGGCTTCCTTCTCCTTTCTTTTCTTCTCCTGTTCCTTTCTTTCCTTTTCCTCTTTGGCTGCTGCGGCTGCTGCTTCTGTCTCCTCCTTTTCCTTTGCCTCTCTCTCTGCTTTTGCTTTGGCTGCCGCTTCTACCTCTCGCCTTCTCTCGGCGGCTGCTGCGGCTTCTGCTTTTGCCTGCTCTCTGTCTCGCTTTTCCTGCTCTTCTGCTGCTTCTTCCAAAATCCTTCTTGCTTTGGCAATCTGCTCCTCCTTTGCCTTCTTCTCCTCTTCTGCTTTGGCTTTCGCTTCCTTCTGCTCCTTTGAGATTTTGTCCTGTTCATTCCAATATTTGCGATCATCTTCATCTCGAGGTCGAAATCCTGTGCTTTCTGCTCTTGCCTTTGGTTTTCCTTTTCCTTTTCCTTCCTTCTTTCCTTTTGTTCCCTTCTCGTGCTTGTACGTGTAGTCCTTGTCGATGTGGATCTTTTCTCCTGTGACTCTGTGCTGCTTGTAGATCTCGCCGTTCTCGGAGTATTCCTTCCATTCGCTGCTGTAGTCGTAGGGGTACGGAAACTGCTTCTTTTCCTCTTCTTTCTCCTTTAGCCTTTGCTTGCTTTTGGCGTTGATCTCCGCGATCTTCTTCTTCCTTCTTTCTTCCTTTGCTTCCTCGCTTTCTTCTTCCTCTGCTGCTGCTGTTCCTTCTTCTGCTTTGGCTTCTTCGGGGTACTCCCCGGGATCTTCTCCTCCAACGTAGCTGTCCACGTAGGCCTCGTTCTCGTTCTCGCCGAAGTAGTCCTGGCTTTCTTCCTGTTCTTGGAGTCCTTCGAAGTAGCTCCTGTCTGACCAGTTCCTTATATCGTCTTCTCCTTTGTGTTCCTGGGAGGTAGGTGACGTAGCTCTCGAAGGTGCTGTTCCTTGTCCGTGTCCTTCACGACGTAGTTCACCTTCTAGTTCTCGGTCCTTGGCTTCTCTTTTCCTTTGTTCCTCTTCGTCTTCTTCTTCTTCTTGCTGTTGTTCGTAGAAGTCCTGCATCATCTGGTTCAGCTGTTCCTTCACGGAATCACATGTACCTAGGACGAAGTTCATGTGTTCCTTGACCTGCTTCCGGTCTCTTTCGTTCTCTTCGGCCATTTCCTGAACCTGGTGCTTCACGCTGTAGATTTGGGATGTCAAACTTTCCACACATCCTGCAACGTGTTCCTGACTTTTGCGCAAACGCGCAGCTTCCTCTGTGTTCTTCCTGATCGACTCCGCGATCAAGTTCCTTTCTTCTGTAGCAGTCTTCAACGTGACTGCCGCTTCTTTCAAGGTCTGAAGTTCCTTGACGATCTCTTCTGAGCTTTTGCTTGAACTCGCGCTCGCTTCCATGGCTGCTGAGGTTCCTGGTAAGGTGCCTTGACCTGCTACTGGGCGTACTAGTTCCTGGATACCTGAGCGTTCCGCGAGTGTTCCGCAGAGTTCCTTGAGCTGCGAAAGCATCTCACTACATGTTGTTCCATGCGCTGTTCCTGCAAACGTTCCTAGCTCACATGCACTCGTGTCACTGCATATGCCGTCCTGCTCGCATGCACTTGCACAGCAGAAAACATGTTCCTGAAAGTCTGCCTGAAACTCTTCTTCTTGAACACAACTCTCAAAACACTGTTCCTTGAAACTCTGAATCTGAAGACTGTCCGAAATACCTGAAATTCCTGCAAACAACAAAGCTGCAAAAGACAAAGTTCCTGGGCTCTTGATCATCCTTACAACTGCTTTAGCTTGTGTTTGGGCCTTGTGTTCCTTGAGCTCTTCTCTACCAACTGGCTCGTTCTCGCTGGTCTGAAAACCTAGCCAGTGTAACAACAGTCTGATACGCTTCGCTGAAAGGGGCTTGGTTCCTATATCAGCTGTGTTTTCCTTGGTTCCTACTGGGTGAACACTAATTGTTCCTTCTTTGTGGAGGTCTTGAAGAAAAAGGGTCCTGATCTGCAAATGCTTGACTCTACCTACACCTTGCCTTGTAATAATTCCTCTAGCTGCAGAAGAATCCATATACAAGTGTACCTTGCATTGTTTCCTGGTCAAGAATTCCACTGCTTCCTTCAACAAGATAGAATCTGACGCTGCTGACGCTCCTGCGTAGTACTCTGCTTCACCACTGCTCAAGCTAACCGACTTCTGGTTCCTAGAAAAAGAGTAAATGCACTGACCGTCTAAGCAAACAATTCCTGAAGATGTTGAGCGCCTTGTGTCCTTCTTTCCTGCCCAATCTGAATCACTGAAGACTTCCAAAAGGTGGTGTTCCTTGGGCCTTGTTCCTGTAAAGTCGTAGTTACCATTCCTAATGGATTCATTGAGATTACTGAGTCCTCTGGGTGTCTTCCTGTACACTAGATGGTATCCTTCAGTTCTCGACATGTACTGCACTAGGTGGACTAAGTGCTTCCAAGAACCATGTGTTGGTTCCGACATCTTGGAGGCTAAACCTCTCACGGCAAACTGCACGTCAGGGCGGTCCTGACTGACATACAAGAGTATGCCAACGCTCTTCCTGAACGATGCTGCTTGTTCCTGGTTCAAGGTCTGAGTGTTGTCCTGTTCCTGCGACTCTTGGGTGCACGGAGTTGGCTTTGAGGCTTTGCTGGTAAGCTTCAGTTCTTCCTTAAGCTTCACAAGATACTTCGGGTCACTCGTGATGTGGAGCTCGTGATTGTGGTAGCTGAATTTCCTTTTAAGGAATCGGATTGTCTGGTGTGACTCTCCTACTTCAAGTTCCTGCTCTGTCAAGAAGGGGCCTTCAACCTTTAGCTCGTAGGTTTCTCTTAGCTTTCCTAGCTTGGGCTCTAGGTGCCTTGTTTTCCCTGCTGCCTGAATGTCATCTACATGCACAACAAGTATGCTGTTCCTGTGTCACGAAACAAAGTAGGGCATGCTTTGCTCCTATCAAAGTTCTGCTCTTTGAGGGTTCCTGCAAAATGATCACTCCATAGTAGTGCTGCATCTCGCTGTCCTGGAAGTACTCTTAGCAGTAACAAACCTTCGTTCCTACAACTGGGGTCCTGGTCGCCAAACAGATCTACATATTCCTTTGGGAATTGACATGCACATCGGGTCCTTTGTGGTACCTGCAAGAATGCGTCCTTGACATCAATGGAGTACAAGGCGTGTTCCTGTTGTAGTCCCAAAATAGGGATAAGTCTCACCAACGATGCGCTTGTTGCTGGGCTGAATGTGTCATTCCTTACTTCTGCTGCTTTGAACTCTCTTGCGACTAGCCTAGCTCTCCTTGTCCATCGGCCGTTCCTGAATCGCCAATCGAAGACGAATTTCGTCGTCAACCACTTTGTTCCTTGGTTGCTCTCTTCTTCTTCTGTCTCTCTCTCCTCTTCTCTCTCGAGTTCTTGCAAGGGTTTCCTTGCCAATGCCTTCATCTCGGTGAGTCTGTTGATCTCTGTGAGCATTGCCTCACGATCCAGTTCCTGCAACTGGGCTTCTGCAACTTCTGGAGGTCCAGAATCTTCGCTCTTGAAGATGTCTTGTTCCTCGTCGGAATCGCCAATGTCCGAATACGAATCTTCCCAGAAAATGTCCTCTGTACCTGGTTCTGCTTCAGGTAATTCTTCATCATTGTGCTCAAATACTCTTCCTACGTTGAACGGAGGGTACTTCTTCTTGGGAGAATCAATCTTTGGGATCTTGGAACCTGTTCCTACATCATCAAATTCCATTTTCCTAAGAGGTGCTGGTCCTCTAGCTGAAAGAAGTTCACTTGCCATTGCACTGTCTGGAATGAGTTCTTCTTCTGAGGCTGCGTCCATTTCCTTACTGCTGCTACTAGAAGACGTTGGGTCTGAAGCTGCTTCGTCGTGTTTGTTTTGGTCGTCGTATTCCTGCTCAAGTTCTTCTTCTGCCTTTCTCTTGCTCTGTGCCTGCTTCGCTTTGCTCTCTAGGTAGGTTGTCCTAGTAGGTCCTGACTTCCCTGCAGAGTCCCCGCCTTGGATGACAATCGGTCCTGCGATCGGTCCTGAAGGTGCTGAAGGTGCCGAGTCCTCAACCGACTGTTCCTGAGTTGTTCCATCCACGACAGGTGGCGCCTCTGCAATTGGTCCTGGAATGTTCTTCCTGGGAATGTTCCTTGTTGCCAGTGTAGTGTGCTTCACTTCCCAAGTATGAATTCCTACACTGCTGATTCCTTTCACGTCGAAGTGTTCCACACAACGTTTTGCGCTACGGCTCGTCTTGATGCCGTCCATGTGCCACGTAATGAAAAGGTTGTTGTCTGTTTTTCCTAAAAACACTCCTCTCAACCAAATAGGGTCACCTTTCCTATTGCCACGAGTTCCTGAACGATTGGTCAAAACCAAAAGTGATTCGCCAAATTCGGCGAGCTGGCCCTCGTAAGGCCTTCCTGCCATGAACTCATACGGAGTCATTCCTGTGGAGGAATGGCGATGGTACCTGTTCAAGGTCCATGCCGAGTGCCTGAAAGCCCAACTGAAGATTGGATGTGTATGAGCAATATATGTTCCTGTTCTGTGTTCAAGGTGCCTAATCAAGGTTGTTCCTTGTCTCCTAATGGTTTGGATTGCTCTCTCTGCCATGCCGTTGGTTTCCTTCTGGCCACTGACTGCGTCCTGCAAGACTGTTCCTAGACCTAAAGCTGCTCTCTGCTTCTGGATGACTTGCTTCAGCTTCATCATTGTTCCTTCGTTGTCTGCCTTCAAGTTGATAGTTCCGTATCCAAGTTGAGTACTCAAGTAGGTCACTCCTTCGCAAAGGTGCTCTACAAGATCTTTTCCTTTAGATGCTGTCGGGATACAGACCATGTTCCTACTCCAAGAATCAACACACACAAGACATACTGCCGCTGGTGCCTCATCATGACTTGTTCCTGTAAAACAGAAATCCATACAGAAAGTTGGTCTTGAAGATCTTTCCTTCTCTGGGTTCTCACGAAGGTGTGGAGACTCTTTTCCTTTGCATGCTACACACGTCGGACACCAAGATGCATAAGGTAAGTGTGTGAGATTATGCACTGCAACTTCCTCCGGCTTTGGCTGTTTGGGTACCTTCAGAGGTTCAGCTTCTAGAAACTCCTTGTACTTCTTCTGGCCTGAAACAAGTTCCATGTGTCTTTCTGCTTCCATGATGGATCTACTGAGCCTTCTGAGGATCTCTTGCTTAGATCCAGCTTTTGAAACTCCTAGTTCCTTGCACAGTTCTCTCAGGGCCTTGAGGCTGTTCTGCTGGTTGTACTCATGACCATTGAATGTAAACGACAGTTCTCCTGCAAGTTCGTGCCTGTGCGCTGGTGCTTGGGCCTCTGAGGTCTCTTTCTGTTCTTCTTCCTGTTCTGGAATCGTGTCCAGTTGGTGAACCTTCTGTTTTGGTCTTCTGGCCTTGGGGTTCACTGGTTCGATGAGTTCGAATACACTGCGTCCTGTCCAGGATAAACCTCCTAGTGGTTCTGGGTCTCTGTGATGCTCATCCAAAGTCCAGAACTTGTCATCCTCAAAGAAATCCTTGTTGATCGGTTCTTCTCCATACGTGTACCTGTCTGGTTTGAGGTTTCCTATGTCCACTGGAATGTCATTGGTATCTCGAGGATTGAACAAAGTCTTCCTCAACGAGTTATGGTACCTCGTGAGTGTGGTGCCATCCATACTGATTGACCATGCATCCTCAGTGTACTCTTCAAACATCTTTCGATCTTCATCTTCCTTAGGGGTGCCTATGAGGTTCAGCGGAAATTCCTTGAGCGATACTAGCGTAAGTGTGCGATACTCCTTGCTACCATCGAAGATTGTTCCAAACGGTTCTTCAAGTTCCTCAAACATGATGCTGTGATGCAACAAATACCACTGATCATCATCCTCAATAAGCACTGCTCGATATGCGAACTTTCCTGGTGGAAACATCAAGTAAGTATCAACGTGTTCTGAGGTTCCTAGGCTGAAGTGGACTTGGTAAGGGTCTCGCCAGTTGGTCCAACCAACACGCTGTTCTTCAATGAGTTCCTTCAAGTTCTCGCACAAGTACATAGGGATAGGCTTTGCTTCTGCTTCCCAGTTGACTGCTCTCACAAAAGCTTTTGTTGTAAGTGAGTTGTTGTTGTAGTTCACTGCAATCTTGGTTGTTCCTTCTGTTAAGAAAGTGCCTGTTGCTGTTCCATCTCTGAACTCCCAGCCTTTCTTCAACAGTTTACCTACTGCCAGAAGAGGGTGCACAACCGATGAAATCAAGAACACTTCTTCAACCTTCACAATGTTTCCTTGAATATCCCGAAACTCAACTTCAATAATCCTTTGGTCTGAAACCTTAATCCGGGATCCTTGCGCATCTCGCAAAACTACCTTGGTAGTGTTGGGTGCTTTCCTTCCGTACTTCTTCATCCACATTGGTGCCAACGAAATGTCGGCTCCTGAATCCAGCACAACCTCGATCTCTCGAGTTCTCGTGTTCCTCGCTGCACGCGCAAACCTAGTAATGGTCCTTGAGGGTGCTGTTCTCTCCACTCTGTTCCTTCTAGGAGGATGGTGACATCCGTTCTCACATTCCTGCATGTCTGGGTGCCACGGTGTTTCATGACATCCATTGGGACACTCAAAATAGTATCCACGGTCCTGAGTTCCTATCAGAGTTCCTTCTAGGTGCCATTGCAACCATGCATCATCACTCACCTCATCACAGTCCTGAAACTCATCATCTTCATCACCAATCCAAAACTCTTCTGTCTCACTCCTCTCTTCCTGAACTTCTTCACCAACAACCCGCAAAACTCTTCCGAAGTACTCAATCTCTATCTCTTCAGAGTTCTCACTCATCTCGAATTCCTCCGGAAAGCTTGTGGGCTCGTCTACCATGTGGTACATGGAGACCATCCTAATCACTGGTCTTTGGGTTCCTTGGCTTGCTTGGCTTTGGCTTGTTGAGGTCTTGTTGGCTGACGAAGGGGCCTGAGTCGAAGTACCTGTAGTGCTCGCTTGCTCGCTCTGGTTTTCAAGGTCAACATTCCTTGCCTGATAACCCATGTCACGCATCTTCTGCCTACACTGTGCTTCGAAATGTCCATATTTATGGCAGTAGTGACACACTCCTGTAGCTGCTTGGGCTTTTCCTTTACCTTTTCCTTTGTGTCTGAAGAAACCTCTTCCTCGACCTTTGCCTTTTCCTTTGTAACCTCTGAAACCTCTACCTCGGCCTTTCCAGTTGCCTCGACCTCTTCCTTTGCCAAAACCTCCGAAACCTTTACCTTTACCTTTGCCTTTGCTGTCAAAGCCGAAACCTTTTCCGAAGTCCTTTCCACCTTTCTTGCCTTTTCCTTTACCTTTGCCTTTATGGTGAACATAACCTTTGCCATAGCCTTTCTTTCCTTTGTACCATGCTTGGTTGATATCCATTGCTGCAAGACCACCATGGTCATCAACTTTGTCGATCAAGTCTGTTGTGGTTCGGTGAGGTGTTCCTTGCTGGGCTGCTAAAGAGTTAGTCCAACGCTCGGTTGACTCATAGTTCACAAGGTACTGACGAAGAGTATTGTACTGTGTCTTCTCATCCATGTTGAGCAACAAGTGCCTTTTCACGTCAGGTTTCATACCTTGGATAAGAGTAGATACTTTCAGATTCTCCTGTACCTTTTCTCCAGTCGCCTTCTCGTACTTCTCGATGTGTTCCTCATATTCGAGGATATTCTCAGCAATTCCTTTGTTGTGAGCAAATTTGTAGTTGAGAATGTTGTGAAACAACTCCAACGATCTCGCACGATTCGTTGGTTGATATTCCTTGAGTAGCATACGGTAAGCCTCCATACCGTTTTCCTCAGCTACATGCTTTACAACTCGGTACGGCCTTCCTTTAGTGTACGAACAAAGAACACTGTACAGGCGTCGGCTTGTTTCCTTTGCTTATGCAGACATCTCAGCCATCTTCACTTGCTTATCATCTTTTAGGTTCCTTTCTGCGATGTCCATGATCTTCACCATGTTGGAATCCACTGCTCCAAGCCAGATCCGCATCCTGTTCCTGAACTCTGTCCATCCACTCTTCTCTTCTTGCCATGTTCCGGGGGAAAATGCTTCGGGGCTTTTAATCAGCTTGTGCAACTCCACTTCTCCAGGCTTTCTTTGTTCCTTTACTGCTTTCTCCAGAGATGCTCCTATCTCCTCAAGTGTTGTTGCTGCGTTCGTGTGAGCGTCTGCTAACGCTGTCTGTGCTGCCTTCTGTTGTTCCTGCACTGCTGTAAGTGTTTCCTGAAACGCTTGTGTAAGTCCTGCTTCTCTTTGGCTTCCTGAAGCTGCTGAGCTCCTGATTTCCTCTGCTAGTGTCTGTATTCCTTGTAAGGTCTGTGCATTGATCTCTGCAAGCGCTTTCAATGCATCCTCCATTCCTTTTGCTGCTTCAAGGTTGCTGTACACTAGTGCTGCTAAAAGTAGTGACTTGCACTGTTTCCTGCACACTGCTTGTGCTCTCCTTTCTCCTCTTGTCTTCCTTTGGTGCTTCGAGCGGTTGCTTGCTCTTGCGAAAAACAAACTAGAATAGTACGACAGGGTGATCCAAGTAATCAGTCCCATTGGGGTTCCTAAGAACACTGCTATGCGAATTCCTTGAAATACAACTCTGTTTGAAATGACTTCCTGAACTATCACATGCACGACGTCGTGAAACTTCTTTCCTACAGTTGCTAGCTTTTCTACGAAACTGTGAACATGTTCCTGTACAACTTTCCTCAGTACTTCTCGCTGTTGTTTTACTAGGTACCTAGGGGCGTAGCCTGACTCAAGGCTCTCACTCTCCTGGTTCTCGGTGTTCTGGTTGCCGTTCCTGTTCTCTTCCGTGTAGTACTCGCCGGTCACGCTAACGACGCTGTAGAGCTCGTTCATCACTTGGTTCGCGCACAACAAAGCGTACGGTACCATGACTTTTCCTATCTCCACATAGTCCTTATTCGTGTACGCGTTCGTGTTCCTGATCGTGTTCACGTTGGTGCCGTCGGGGTTCACGCTGCACTCGTTGTAGCCTTGCTGGTAGTACTCGCCGTACACGTCGTAGTTCCTGTCGCGGTTCCGGTGCGTATTGGGCTTCCTTCTGCTCGACCACACTGCCATGAGCTCGCTCTCGTCACTCTCAACGTACGGTAGTTCCTTTCTCCCACGGCTCGCTTCCTTGGAGGATAAGGCGTCTCCAAGGGCAAGTTCTTCCTTGGTCTCCACTTTGTTGCCAAGGGCCTGCCACGGTCTCAACGCCATACTTCCTGCTCCTGGGACCAAGATCATCCCGCACAAAGTTGCGAGGCTTCCCAGTGCGAAACCAACCAGCAGCACCATACATGCTGCCAAACCTTAGCACTTCATGTTCCTTTTCTCTTTCTCTTCCACCAACACTCGGTCGGGGTAGCAATCGCTGCAAGCGTCAAAGTCTCGCGCATTTCCTGCTGTCACGTTGTGGTTACGAAGGTGTCCACAACCTCTGCGGTGTTACTTTGTTCCTGAACGGACTGCGATCCTGAGCGTGGGCATGTTGAGCACTGTCTCCGTCTTCTTGGTGATCTGCTCATTTGCGCGCATCTGCTTCCATCCGGCAACGAGGCAAACTGCCATGGCGCCGAGCATCATGGTTCCTATGGCTACGAGTAGTATCATCGCTGCCAAGGAGGTTCCTGGAGGCAGCTCCGCTACCATGTTAAAGAACGGGCTTCACTAAGCTTCCTACTCTCAAACTGAAGCGGTCACTTTTCCTTGTGGGTCACTGTGTCCGCTGGTCTCGAGCCTTGCACGTCGCGTGTGCGTGACGGCTGTTCCTGTACATTAACTGCACTGCACTAACTGTGTTACTGTTCCTGGCAAGATGTTAAAAACCATTATGAAGGCCCAGTTATACATGCCCCGCATTAAGTGCTTTGGGACGTAGTAGCTCACTGACACCTAAATTCGTGTCGTGTAGGTTGCATGGGAAAAACCTAGCAGACTTGCAAGCCCCAGCCACCTGTCTACTTCATGGATTTGTAAGCCAGATTGATAACTCTTCCGGACCAAAATCAGTTCTGCTTATGGAATGACCAGCACACATGCTTCCGTAAAGTTGCTTTGGACTGGTTCAGTAGCCACCTTGACACCTAACTCGTTCCCTTCCTTCTGTACACAAACAGAAGTGTAGGCTGCATGGGAAAACCCTACCAGACTTGCAAGCCCCAGCCACCTGTCTACTTCATGGATTTGTAAGCCAGATTGACAATTCTTCCAGACAAAAATCAGTTCGGCTTATGGAATGACCAGTACACATGCTTCCGTAAAGTTGCTTTGGACTGGTTCAGTAGCCACCTTGACACCTAACTCGTTCGCTTCCTTCTGTACACAAACAGAAGTGTAGGCTGCATGGGAAAACCCTACCAGACTTGCAAGCCCCAGCCACCTGTCTACTTCATGGATTTGTAAGCCAGATTGATAATTCGTCCGGACAAAAATCAGTTCTGCTTATGGAATGACCAGTACACAGTGTACTGATCATTCCATAAGCAGAACTGATTTTTGTCCGGAAGGATTATCAATCTGGCTTACAAATCCATGAAGTAGACAGGTGGCTGGGGCTTGCAAGTCTGATCAAGTCTGGCAGTTTTGGACTGATTCAGTAGCCGACTTGACACCTAACTCGTTCGCTTCCTTCTGTACACAAACAAAAGTGTAGGCTGCATGGGAAGACCCTACCAGACTTGCAAGCACCAGCCACCTGTCTACTTCATGGATTTGTAAGCCAGATTGATAATCCTTCCGGACAAAAATCAGTTCTGCTTATGGAATGACCAGTACACTGTGTACTGGTCATTCCATAAGCAGAACTGATTTTTGTCCGGAAGGATTATCAATCTGGCTTACAAATCCATGAAGTAGACAGGTGGCTGGTGCTTGCAAGTCTGGTAGCTTTGGACTGGCTCAGTAGCCCACTTGACACCTAACTCGTTCGCTTCCTTATGTACACAAACAAAAGTGTTGGCTGCATGGGAAGACCCTACCAGACTTGCAAGCCCCAGCCACCTGTCTTCATGGATTTGTAAGCCAGATTGATAATTCTTGTGGACAAAAATCAGTTCTGCTTATGGAATGACTAGTATACATGCTTCCCTACTCTTGCTGTGGGACAAACCCTCTGACTCGGTCCTAACTCGTGCTCCTCCTTCTGTAACTGTACACAAACAGAAGTGTAGGCTGCATGGGAAAAAATCTACCAGACTTGCAAGCCCCAAAGCCTCACCCAGCCACCTGTCTACTTCATGGATTTGCAAGCCAGATTGATAACTCTTCCGGACAAGAATCAGTTCTGCCTGTGGAATGACAAGGATACACGCTTCCGTA
>CAJNDT010002746.1:611580-815490 GCA_905221615.1 Symbiodinium sp. CCMP2592 | reverse complement strand
TCAGCATCTTCGATTTCTGAGATGAAACGGAAGTATCTGGTGAACTACCCGTCGGAGATCATTAACTACTCCACCCAGCCGTCAACCAGATTGTTAAGCCTAGCCTCGCACCAGCAGAACAAAAAGGATTGGCGATGGATCCCCTGGAAGTACAGAATGACGGAAGAACGAGCTTCAGAGATTATGATGGCTCGGCCCAACAAGCAACCACGGCTCGAGGCTATCGGGCTTTCTGGGATGTTACTGGACGAACCTCCTGCACTTGAAATCCAGGATCATTCCATGGGGGTGAATGCTATTCAGAAGCTTATGAATGTGCACGACGTGGCTTTGGCGATGGTTGGGACTGCCCATCTCGCTAGGCTGAAAGGCTACACGACCAAGTTCATTTCCCTGTTGACCCAAAAATTCGACGCATCATCGGGACTACGGCCACCATCAGTCTTAGAAGCACAACAGGCTGATTGCCGCTTGTGGCAGGGTATGATCACCTTGGTCACCGACAAGGGTTGGTCTATGGATGATGCCTTATTTGAATTTACGGAGGTCAGGGGCGAGATGTCCAGCTTGCTTCAAGCTCGAGCGCGTCCTCCTCCCGTCCCCAAAGGCTGGGAAGGGAAAGGCAAAGCCACCAAGGGCTTGGGTAAGATGCTCGTGGAGTCCTATGCCAAAGGCTACGCGTCCCAGGCGTCGGTCAAAGGCAAAGGAAAGGAAAAAGGCAAGAACAAGGAGACTGAAGGCGGATCCAACATCAATTTTGTGAAGTCAATTATGGTGGGGTCCGAGTCCAAACCATTGTGTGTGAATTGGCAACTGAGCCGTTGCAATCGTGGAAACGCGTGCCCATTCGTGCACGCCTGTGCCTTCCCGAAATCCAATGGGCAAGCTTGTGGAAGCAAGGCGCATACGGCGCTGCAGCACGAGAGTACTCCCCACTGACTTAGCCCCAATCCCGTAAGCACGCCAGGGGTGGTTTCTTCGGATCCTCGACCCCTAATTGTATCACCGCAACGTTCTTCGGAAAATGTTTCAGCACCTTCGCAGCGCGATTCCGATTCACTTAATTTGCATTCCCAGCTGTCAAAAAGACCTCGAATGCAGCAGTCAGGCCATCAGGTAAGCGGCACAGCATACTCTTCAGGCCCGCAGGTTCAAGGCTCTTCGGGCTTCACTCTTGCGCAAGGAATCCCACGTGTGGGATCGTCAGTTCCTCCCACGACGGGAGTTTCCCAAAGCACTCTGGCGGTGTCGGGATCCAGGCCCGCAGGTTCGGAGGCATTGGGATCCGGCGTGCAGCCGGCCGAAGTTTTCGTCGCATCAGCGGGTGCACCGTGCATTCATGATTTCGATTCTTGTGCAGCGGCATTGATCGCAGCAACATGGCCGGCACGTGCTGCCCCAGACCGTGCAGCAGCCTCAACTGCTCGCTCAGATTCAGGATACTGGAACTTCGGAGTTCAGATTAGCCACAGGAACACTTTATCCAGTGTCACAACAGCCTTGCCGGAACTTTGTACGGAATTAAATCAATTCCTTCAGCAGTGTTTTCCAGGTGAAACATGGAACTCTTTGTGCGTTAGCAGGAATGTCTTAACAACCCCACACAGGGACTCGGCCAACGTGAAAAATTCCGTCAATCTCTCAGTGAGCGTTGGATCCTTTTCAGGAGGGCGCCTTGTAGAAGATCCCGCGGGCTCAATCGAAAAATTCATTCCTGCTCTTGGTAAAACCCTCCTTGGGTCCTACAACTGCACAAGACATGCCCCTAAAAAATTCCCATGTAATCTGTGGCATTGCACAGAGCCATGGCTGGGGGATAGGTGGGTTCTCACTTGTTTTACGCTTCCTTCGGTTTCCCATTCAGGGCTCCCAGAACTGGGCTTCCCAACTATCATGCAGTCGGTTCTCGCCTCCTCGGAACCTGAACCGCCCGAATCTCCTGTCAAGCAGGCGCATCCAGCAGCAGTCACGTCTTCAGCAGGCACCGAACAGCGACCATCTCCGATCGCAGGATCCCCAATCAACTGGGGCAAAGCCTCGCCTTTTGGATTTACCAACCATAGCTTAAAGGTAGTCCCGGACCCCCCTAAGCAAATTCCTCGAGCTACCTCTGTTCCCTTTCCCCAGCAGCCGGGGTCAAGGATTTTCTTAGATATTTGTTCGGGTCTAGATAAGCCCCTGTCGCTAGCAGTCGCTGCCCTCAGCTTGCCAGTGCTGTCCATTGATATTCTTTTGGACCCCACTATGGATATCTTGAACAACGACTTCTTCGAGCAACTTTTGTTTATCTGCGGATCGGGCATAGTGGGGTATTGCGCTTCCTCGCCATGCTGTTCTGAATATAGCCGCTTGAAACTTAAGGGTGATAAACCGTACCCGATCCGTCCCTGCAGAAGCCCAATCTCGTGTTCAGGAAAGCCATGAGATTCTCTCCCGAGCGTGTCAGTGCGCAAAAGTCGTGCATGCTGCGGGGGGCCACTCCCATGTGGAACAGCCTTCAGGAGCCATGTCGTGGGAAGAACCGTGTACGCAAAGCTGGCTTCATGCAGGTTCTGTCGTGCTTGTTCTTTGTGCAGCATGTGCCTTTGGGGAAAACTGGCAGAAGACATGGTTGTTTGCCAGCAGTCTCAAGACACTCAGTCTCATGGGGCAGACTTGCTCGCATGGGCGAAATGCTCATCCAGTGATGCAAGGTCGCTCTGAGTCAGGCGTGTTTCGGAGCAGAGCCACAGCCAAATATCCGCAACCACTGGCGGAAACCTTCGCGTTGCACATCAGACCCCTGCTTTCGGGCCCTTCGGAAGATCACACAATTGCTTCAGCCTCAGCCTTGATTCCAGTAAAGGAGATCCAAGCAGAACCTTGGGTACTCCATGATGGGGCAGGGCGTCACTCTTGTGGCGACTGGAGCAGCCCCTTGTGTTCCGACAAGCTTAAACCACTTCGTACGTACTTGTTGAGCTGTGTCGCCCGCATGCAAGGTGACAAGCGTCTTCTTGCAAAGGCAGCATGGCCCAGCCCCGAACCATTATTTACACAGTCCGAGGTTTCAGAGGTTAGGCAGGGATTTCTTGCAAGCTTGGGGTTGCCTGAGGATGATCAAATGTGGCAAGTTCGGGAACACCAGCCCCTGGCCTTGCGTGTCCTGGAGAAACTTTCGAGCATTTGCGGGGATCCAGACATCAATTTATTCCCTTGTTTGCAGCGCGGTGTTCCTACAGGCTACAACAACGATATCCCGCCTTCCCACTGTTTTTGGCCAAACCAAAAATCCAATGTTGAAGATGTTCCCTTAACGATCCACATGCAGAACTGGCGTTCAGCATCGGTCGAGCCCTCAGTTACGCAAGCGCTCCTTGATGAAGAACTCAATCAAGGCTTCTGCTATAAGTTTGAAGGGTCGTTAGCCGAAGCCAAAGCAAAATGGCCAGCACTAGCAATAGGGAAGCTTTCTGTAGTTCGCGCTCCAGGGCGTGCAGAGAGACTAGTACTTGACAATTCGGTTTGCGGGACGAACGCCAATTGTGATGTCCCGGAGAGTCAACACATGCCATCTGCAAGAGACGTGATCAATAGCTACCCACTCCGCGAGTGCAATGCTAGGCAGTCGGCCATATCCTTGGACGTGAAATCCGCCCATAAAAGGGTGTTCGTAACACCTGCCGAACATGGCTTGCTCGGGTTTTCTTAGGATGATGCCTTATACTTTTACCGCGTGGCACCTTTCGGTGCAGTCTTTGCCCAGCACTGGTGGGGCAGACTCGGATCATGTATCCTTCGCATTTTGCATGTGCTCATCTTCATTAGCCACACGGGTCATTTGTTCGTGGATGACTATTTGTTCTCGCAACTGGCAGCGATCATGCCCATGACGGGGGCTATGATATGCCTTTTCTTTCAGGTTATTGGCCTTCCCTTATCTTGGCGCAAACTTCAACTGCATAGTCGGGTCCAGTGGATAGGTTGGGACTTTGATTATACTGCGGGGGTAGTCTTATTGCAGGAGCAGAAACGTCTCAAATTGTTGGGGATGGTCCAGGATCTTCAGCGAAATCCAAAACTTTCCAAAAAGGATCTTGAACGGTTCGTTGGCCTGGCCCTTTGGGCCTGCCACCTTTTCCCTTCTATGAAAGCACTCCTTCATACATTCTATCACGACTTGTTTAGTCCTGCGGCGACGAATTACTCGATATCACCGGAAGTGTGGCACCAATTACAGCACCATCTTACAGCAGACCTCAAATTCAAATCCACCCCGCCAGGTACTGCCATTCCGCTTCATTCCACGCTGCTGTCAGTGCGGCACCAAAAATTGCAGACCCTTTCAGATCTTGCAAATGTTCGCATCACGGAGCTTTGGCTTCAGCAAGTAGCTCCAAGCGCTCCAAAGCGGGCAACGCCAGGGTAGTGGCGGCTAAGATTGCTGGCGGCCGGGAGGGATCCAGCCATGGCTCCTTCTTCAGGTGGCATGTCCACCTACGATTATCACATAAGAGCGAAGTTTCGGGCCATGGCGGCCCACCTTGATTGCTACAACGGCCCGAGCCTACCTCTCGTGCCCTCTGGAGTCTCCAAAGTGAATGCCAAACATGTCAGGGGCCACCTCTCTGGTGGAAATGGGGACATGCAAGCCATTCACAGGTTGGCGGACTTCATCGTGAAATACAGAGAGCGACGCCTGCGCAAGGCGGAAAGTGATCTTCGGTGCATGCTGGCTAGGGGTGTGATGCCTAGCATGCTTTGGTTCTGCGAGGGCTCCTTTGGCATTTTGTCAACGTGGGCACAGGATCCAGAAGATTACAATGAGCTGAAGCGGGAAGGCCTTGGCCGTCCCACAGGAGACGACGATCAAAGCGACGACATGTGCATCGACGACGTAGTGCAGGCAGTGTGTGGCCCGACAGCCGACGAAATCAACACTGCTTTTCTTCATGCGAACCTTCAGCGAGCTGAGTACACAAGTGATGTTTTCTGTGAAACCTCAGAGCATGATTTTCATTCTTTGCCGACCGTGCTCATGCATTTTGGTTTGCCGGAGAATTTCCCTCTGGCGGAATCAACTGGTGGAGGTAGCGAGAGCAGCGCACAGCCTGCTGTAATTTTGAGTGATGGAAGCTCGGCCCCGAATCTTTTCGAGGCCTCTCTGGATGCTGAGTTCTGGTATTATGCTACACAAGCCAATTCTGGTGCCATTACCGAAAGCCACGAGGATTTCGTTCTTCATGGTGAGGCATGCCCTGCAGCCAGTGGCGGCCAGTGCTCCACCAATGTCGCGCCGATTCAGGACGATGCCTTCGCAGGTAGCTTCTTGAAGTCCCCTAAAAATAAAGGGCAGGGGACCCAAGAACCCCAAAAGAATGTGTGTGAGTCAAGAAAGACATCAAAAGCCAGTGGCATACAAGAGGCCGAGAGCCCAACAAAAAGTGGGAAGGGAACCCAAGAATCCCAGCCCAAAACCGGCCCTCCTGGGCCCCCCGGGGCCCCCGCATCGCACTGCTGTTGCCATGGGCGGCTCGACGGCGGCCAGTTCTACAACCCCAACAGCATGATTGATGGCGACGCTGATGGACGTACTACTTTAAACCGTCTTGGAAGATGTGGTGACGTGAAAGGCCTTGCTGACTCTGCTGATCAGTGTGGCTGCCAGTGTGACCCAGCCGGATGTGTGCAGTGTCCCTTTTCCCCGGGTTCCCCCCTAGGGTTTAGGCTCTGCCCCCCCCTAGCGGGTTCTAGGGTTGCCTGCCATGCCATGGGCCTCCTCGGCGAGTACGCGTCTTGGGATGCCTCGCCCCTGGTTGCCCCTTTCGGGTCTAGGCCCTCCACCCCCCTAGGTGGGTTTGATTCTTGTGATGCTGCCGGCACGCACTTCAATCAGACCGACTTATGCCAAACATCATGTTCTCTCACGAGCTTTGATCACCCGACTTGGCTGCACACTGAGGTTCCCAAGGTCATCGAAGGTCAAGCTTGGTCTTTCGAACATCCTGCGATGTCCGAGAACCGGCTAGGAGCGCCCCAAACATGCCTGCCCGACAGGGCGACTGTCGCTTTGATCCTTGTGTAGCCTTTTCGACACCATCTGCAGACCCAAGTCTAGGAGGAAATGCATTTCCACATAAGGATGGGTCTGCAAGTGTTGCAGCAGTGGCCAGGGATGGGGAATTTTCGGGTTTAGGTGATCCGAATGCCAACAATTCTTGTGTGCCGGGCTATCCCTCCTTCGGGCTTTCCCTAGGGTTTAGGCCTCTGCCCCCTCTTGTCAGGTCAGCAACCGGCTGCCCGGGACTATGCGGTGAGGCTCTTGCCTTTGACAATGAGTTTCCCCATGAGGCGTGCTACACTCCGCCTGGATCTACCTTAGGGTTTAAGCTTAGCCCCTTTCAGGAGCGACTTCTTGAACTTGACCGTATCAGGCAGCACACTGCAGCTCAGCCCGACATCGAAGGTCGAGATTGGTCGAAAGACCCTGGAAAATCCTGCGATGTCCCAGGACCTGCCAGGAGCGCCAAACATGTTGCTTGCCCCGAGATGCCTCCTCATGCTTCGCATGTTTGCATAACACCGCATGTTGCATACCCCATGCTGCACACTGGAGTCCCGAAGGAAGTTGTAGGTCGAGATTGGTCGAAAGACCCAGGAAAATCCTGCCATCCCCTAGGATTCAGGAGCGCCGAAGGTGGCAACAGTTATTTTGAATATTGTGATGGGCCAGGCGATCGCTTTGCAGGATGCGCGGGACTCCTTGGCGAACTCGTCTCCTTTCATGGCGAGAACCGAGACATAGGCCAGGTCAGTGCAACCACTTCTGAGAACCCTAGTCGGAGGCTCTTAGGCTGCTTTGGTTCCGTGAGTTATCTTGCTTTTGAACAGCTAGGCACATGTTTCGCCCGCATCAACCACCTGTGCGTAAGCTTCCGCTCGCTGTTGCTGACGTTTTGCCACAATTACCTAAACGCTGCCCGTGTCGGAGAAGCCTCCAATCCAGGTCCTGGTACCGAGTTTGACTTGGGCAACCTGCTTGGACCGGGATTCACTGAACAGCTCCAAAATTTTATCAGGGCAGCTGTCCAACAGGCTTTGCAGGAGGCGTTAAAGGGAATGAAGCTTGGGGGTCTTTTCTCACCTTCAGGCCCCAATGTCTCACGCGCTGAGGTTGCCAATCCAACTGCCAAGCCCCCACGCAAGAAAGGCAAAGGTGCTGGAGCTGTTGTGCCGACACCCGAGGCTCCAGGTGCTCCCACCCACATGCCTGCCCCCCCTGCTGACAAGGGCAAGGCCAAAGGCAAAGGCAAGAGCAAGCAAAGTGCAGCCAACCCGCGACCCACCGGGGCTGGCAAATCACAGGTGCCGAGCCCAGCCTCGTCGTCCGACAAGGCTGAGGGCTGGACTAAGGTTGCGCGAAAGCCGGCGGGCCCACCCAGTAAGGATGACCCTTTTGAATTGCGTCAACAGGATTGGTCGGATCCTCTTTGCTCATTTTCTAACTTAGCACGTAAACTTGCCAGCTTGAAGGATGGTGCCGGGCAGGGATTTCCAAACTGCTCGCACCATTCTCGCCGGCACCACCAAATCACATGCGATCATGCTCATTGCTTTGGCGCGGGATTTTGAGAAGCCAGACAACCTTGCCAAAGAACTCAAAGTGCAGAAGGTCCCGGGCCAATCGGACCTCCGACTGTGCTTCCTAGATGCCTTCGTCTTCTACTCGGCATCGGCCGGGCTCAAGGCCCCAACACCCATCGGTTTGCCTGCCAAACCACAAGCAGTGACGCCTAAAAAGACTGCAGTCTTATTTTGCAAGGTGCCCCAGGATTTTACCACACCGAAGCTGTGGCAGGACTTCCTTGCAAAGCCTCAGAAGCACATTGCACAGTGGACTGCTGCGCAACACATTTTGTGCATTGACTGCTTTGGCTGGTCTGAAGAAAAACTTAAAGGTGGCAAGCGCCAAATCTTTGGGGCCATCAGAGTCGCTCAGGCCGATGTGGCGCAACTACTTTCGCGATCAGGTGACCTTGGTGTTTTTCTGCAGCAGCCTCGTGACCAAACTGCCAATCAGCACGTTGAATGAATACCTCGCCTGAATAAGACCGAGCCACATCAGGAGTACCTCACCCGCGCCGTGCGCTCTAGAGGCGAGCTAGGCCTCGTGTGCCGTGAGGGTTCCTTAGGGTGGCGACGTGCCAATGACGCCACTTCTGCAGTCAAGAGGGTGTGGATGCTGGAACATTGCCCAAGGGAGTGGGATCTTCAGCAAGTTGCGGCACTCCTCCAAGAGCATTTTGCTGACGTCACGATGTTCCGCCAGCTCCAACGGGGCAAGTGGAAAAGCTTCGTTTTTCGCGCATCATGCCGCCGTGGTTCAGAGTGTGACCTTGTCGCTGTCCCCATTGAGATCACTGAAAATGGGGCAACAGTTCTTCACTTGCTGGGCCAAGATTGCCCCTCCCAGGCAACAGCCGAGCCAGCGGCGCCAACTCAAAGGGGGTGACGTGCCTTTCGTCGAGAGCACCGATGTGTTCGCTCCGCAAGTCATTCCTGTGTCGCAGGCCTCCAATGAGGAACCCATGGATGTGAATGGTGATGAGCAGACCACGTCTCGCAAACCACCAGACCCGGCGACGGTCAAGAAGCAGCGCAAAGAGCACCGTCCGGTGCCGGAAGGCACCGTACTCAAAGCACAGCCGGCCGATGGAGATTGCCTTTTTCATACCATGGCTGCGGCTTTATTGTGGATCTCCAAATCTAAGATTGATGTTCACCCCCATGAACTCCGTGCCAGAGCCGTTGCTCATCTTAAACGTCACAGTGAACTTTATGAGGAGCAGTGGAAGGCGGCAGGTCAAAAAGGGCCCGAAGATCAAAAGCTTGACACTTGGACCCAGTATCTTGATCAGGTGGCCCAGCCGGGCAAGTGGACCGGCGAGCTTGAACTACGAGCCTTATGCAGGATCTACGACCTCAGGGCCGTTGTTGTACCGGAAGACCCCTCCTTCCAGGTTGCGGCATACCATCGTAAGGCAAAGGCACATCGCACCATTGCAATTTATCACACCTCGGGACATTTTGATTTTCTTGCACCAAAAGAAGACGCAACGAAATACCCCGAAGCCCTCCGATCCATTGACACCGATCCCAACGGGGGGTTCCTTGTAGGGGGTGGTTCCGAGTTCTCAGGGTTTTCTGGTCGTTCCAAGTGGACAGCTAGCTCACCCTCGCAACATTTCAGCGCCCGCACCAGGCTTACGGTCAAGACCAACAGGCCCTCTGACCGACACCCTGATGCTTCCTCGGCCTCGCAGCAGCCTGATGGAGATGCCAAATCCCAGACCGGCACGGTGTGGACCAAGGCTCTCACTTCGCGGCCACCTGCATCCTCCCAGGCCATTCTTGACTCTCAGGTTTGTCAGGGATCCACCGGTGATGCTGAGGATGCAGTCTTAATCGATGCAGATGCCCTCCAAGCAAGTTCCAGCCAGGCCACCACCAAGCGTAAGCGCTACAAAGCGCAAGTGCCTGGCGATGTCCCGCAAAAAGGCTTCTACATTTGCAGACTGTGTGCCTTCCGAACTCCCGTTGCTAATCAAAAGCAGCTCTCGGTTGCGCGCTATTCCCACTGCATGCGCCACCACGGGGGCGAAGGCCTGCCAGGCCTCGCCAAACGTGCTGAACCATATATCGTCCAGGTCACAGACCAGGACAAAGGGCTATTCTGGAAGTGCAAATGGTGCCGCAGCGGCATCCGCAGGGCTGTGGGGGAGGCTGCCAGCCCCAAAATCATTGCCCAAGCGATCCGAGCGCACCTCCGTACTAAACATGCTCGTAAGAATCAGGCGGCTAGGCAACAAGCCCATGTTGGAGTTTCCCACGCCCAGGCCACCAGAGTTAGGAAATGGAACGCCGCCGTCTCCAAAACTTTTGCTAAGCGCACTGACCTTTTGCACAAGGGATATGAGAGCTTCCTTTGATTCCTTTGGCCTATTTTAAAAAAGTTTCGCAAGGGCCGGCCAGACCTCCGCATCTCTTTTATACGAGCGTGGCGCTGCGGCAATTGTAAGATGTGCTTCAAAAACCTTGCTTGTGTCAACAATCATAAAACTTGCAAAGCTGTCACTGCAGCCAATGGCCGCAAACGCAAGCTTGCCGATCTTGCCAAGGTCCGCACTTGGTGCCTGAAGCACCCAAGCAAAAATACTATGTCCGAGGCTGAGACGCTTAAAATCTTTGCATTGGCCAAGCAAGCCCTCCAGGGGCGTGAGCTCCAATCGCAGGTGTGATCCGGGTTGCCTCTTGCAACCTTGCTGGAGCTGGCATTTCACGCACTGTTTTGACCCTCCAGCACTTAAAGAATTTTAATCCCGATATCATTTCCCTTCAAGAAGTTGACATCCCCAAGCGGTGTGCGGCAGCATACGCTAGGGAATGGAGAACCCTTGGATGGCAAATCGTCTTGGCAGCAGCCGAGCCACACTCAGGATTGCACAGGGTTGCCGTTGCTTGCCGCATTCAGTGCCGCCCCGTCAGCCTGACTACTGAAATTGCGCGGACTCGTCATGCAGCCATTCTCGTGGAAACCCAGGCTGCACACATCCGCCGACCTCTCCTTATGGTCGCCATCTATGGGTTTTCGGGTGATCTTCCCTCCACCAACCTCATGGTGGACGAGCTCGCGGCTGCGTGCTATGCATTCCGAGGGCCACACATTCTGTTCGGTGATTGGAACATGACTTCAGAAGAAGGCTCGATACAAAATCACTTGATGTCTGGAGCCCTCAGGTCCATGGATGATCCTTTCCCCATGGAGCTCTGCTGCACCAACCCGGGCCGAACTCGGCGCATAGACTACGGTTTGAGCGATCCTTCGATCTTCCCCACTGAGGTGTGGCACCATGAAGGTTTATGTGATCATACCACTGTAGGCTACTGCCTCAACCTCTCGATTAACTTTTCAGGTTTTGAGCTTCCCCCTCGGGCCAAAATCAGGGATCGATCTAAGGAAGATATACACGAATCCTTCAGCGAATGCTGGCCTCACCAAGCCTTCGAACAGGTCCTCGATGCAGGCAACACCAACGAAGCATGGAGGTTGCTGTCGTGGACCGCGGAGCAATGCCTCTGTGATCTCGGTGCCAAGCCTGGCACTGTGCCCCGCTCGGATCCCTGTGAGCCGCAACCCAAGCAGCTCCCAAAATCTTGCATCACAGTCTACGGTCGCGAATCAAAGGGGCTGCAGGGTTTAAGACACTTAAGTCACCGGTTGCAGGAGTTACGACGTGACCCCTCTAACAATAGCCTCCGCATGAAAGTAAAATCATCCTTGCAAGGTGTTCGCTTGAGCGTGCCGGACCTCCCTTCGCTCCCAGAGGGTCACGAGGAAACGGCTTTGCCCAGTGTTAACGAACTGCTTGAGGCTTACGTGGCACAGGAACGCTCCGCTGCCATGGCTCAGTGGAGGCAGCGAATTCAGGTGCAGCCCAACAGGCAAATCGCTTGGGTTAAAGCCCGCGCCCAGCAGGCTTGTGATGCGGCCGCCGCGCCACCGGAGGTCAGCAAAGCCATCTCGGCGATACATCCGACTTCAATCTTGCAGCAACACGGCAAGGCGTGGGCAGAACTGTGGACTGCGCCAGCAGGCTTAAACTTCACCACCCCTACCATGCAAAGCATCCTTGAAGCAGTGCCAAAAAGGGCCCCCTTTTCAAATGAATTTCCTGGCGATTTTTCTTTTGAACCGGAGGAACTGATTGCAGTCGCAAAACAAATGAAAGGAAAAGCGGCGGGGCCAGACGCGTGGAAGTCTGATCATCTGCTTGAATTACCCATGCCCTGGTGGGTTCAGTTCACACGCCTTTGGAACTCTATCCTGCAGGGAGCCCAGACGCCGATGCAATGGCGCCGTGGCCTCGTGGCATTGTTACCCAAACGGGTAACGTCAACACGCCCGATCGGGCTTCTCCAAGTTGCTTGGCGCATCGGCACAAAATGTCTTTGCAAACGTTTAAGAAAATGGATCCTCTCCTGGGTCAGCCCGAGTGCCTTCGGCGGGGCTCCGGGATTCTCAACAGCAGACGCACACCTTCGAATTGCTTCAGCCCTAAAAAGGCAAGTAAATTCTTTTGTCGTGCAAGATTTAAAAGGCTTTTTTGATCATCTTCAACTTAACGCCGTAATCCCGATCCTCAGACGGCTCGGTGCACCCAGCTGCCTGGAAACACGCGACACATGAGGCTTGCCTCTATTAGCTTTATTTTCCTAGGAGAGTTTTGAAAATCACTGCGAAGTTTTCAAAACGCCTTTGCTTTATTTTGAACCACATTTCATGGCATGAATTCATGCTTTGAATCGTCTGAGTTCATCTCTTTTATTTCCCGCGCCGCCTCGAGACAGGGGTGGGATGGGTGGGTAGCTACTCCCTGGCCAAAGGGCCGGAAAATTTTGTAGTGGGGTGTAGCGTTTGCCATGCTGGCCTGACAAGGCCGAGTTTGCAGCCAGCATGTCAGGGGACGACTCTCTTGAAAGTAGCCTCAAGAAGGCTCGTGTGCATGGGGCTTATGAGGGTCACCATGTGTCGGCCACGCGTGTTGCATCCCGAGGGCTTGGAAGCACAGTTAGGATGCCGTGGGAAATAGCTTCTACATTTCTTGACATGCCTGCTTTGCCCTCGCCTTTTGCCAAAGGGGGATGCATTGTGTCAGCGCCAGTGGGGCCGGCCGGTCCTGCAGGGCCGGTGAAGTCGTCTTCGGGAAAGCTTGAGTCACTCAGGCTTGCGGGAGTGAAGATTCCGAGTGTGCCGGGACAAAGCTGGGATCAGAAACTCTCTGAGGCGAGGGAAGCAGCTTTGGCAAAGTGGCTAGGGATTCTTGAAAGGTTCCCTGACGATTTCGGTCTTTCTCTGTCGATTCGGCTAGATAAGGAGAACGGGCGAGACTCTGACTTGAAGTCTTCCTTGCAAGATGTGTTTTCTCAGAAGGCGAGCATCACGATCTCGGGCCGTGCTGGGCCCCTTGCCAGGTACATCAAGCACTGCCGAAGTTGCCAGGTCATTCCTTTCCCTGTCACTGAAGCAGGGATCTATGCTTTCCTGCAGGATTATGCATCTCACGAGGCGCCCACTTTCGCCAGGAGCTTCTTGAGCAGCCTTGCCTTTGCAAAGTTCACTGTGAGCTTGAAGGTGAGTGATGAAGTCTTCAGCCCCAGGGTCCGTGGGCTGTCGTCGAAGCTGTATCTTGAAAAGAGGAAGACTCGGCAAAAGCCGTCGCTCAAAGTTGATCATGTGCGGAAGTTGGAGGCTATCGCTTCCGGCTCGATCGTGCTCGAGCCTTCAGACCGGGTCGCTGCTGGCTTTTTCGTGTGGACCTTGTATGCACGAGCGAGGTACTCGGATGCCCAAGCTGCAGGTGCAATGACTTGTGACTTAAGCGATACGCCGGACGGCACAGTCGGATACCTGGAGTCCGCTGTCGAGCGAAGCAAGACTTCGTTCTCACTGGAAAGAAAGGTCAGGTATTTGCACATGTTTGCTCCCATCCAAGGTATAGGTGAGGCGCCCTGGGGTGTCAAGTGGTTTGAGTTCTATAAGGAGCATGGGCCTCCTTTGGGGTCTGGCAAGCCCTTGCTTCCGAGCCCGCTCTCTGGCGGAGGGTGGCAAACATCGCCGCTGGCGGTGGCGAGTGCCACGAAATGGATGAAGTCACTCTTGATCCGTGCGGGTTGTGACAGGTCTTCCGTTGAACCGCTTGGGACGCATAGTCTCAAGGCAACGACCTTGAGTTGGAGCGCCAAATTCGGACTACCCCGCGAGGTGAGAGCGGCCCTAGGCTACCACGCCAGGGGCCGTGACGGGACCGAGCTCATCTATGGGAGAGACAACATGTCTGCTCCTGTGCGCCAACTGCAAAGGGTTCTGCTCGAAGTGTCGCGCGAAAGGTTCATGCCGGACGCCACCAGGTCCGGTTACTTCGTGAAGCGCTTTGAAGATCCAGAGGGAATGCCCATTCCTCCTGATGAGGTTTTGTCGGAATCTTCTTCCGAGGCCAGCGAGGATGCCGAGGATGTCGATCATGTAGCTGCGGAGGCGGCCACCGACGAGTTGGGAAGGCAATGGGAGCCCGATGCAGGCTTGCGTGCCGAGCTTGAAGCAGTCCCTTTGTTCAGGAACAGAGACAGCCGTTTCATCCATGCTGTCGCATCCGAAGAAGGCGACAAGTTCAGATGTGGGAGAAATATCTCGACCAGGTATGAAAGGTTGTCTTCCGTCCCTCGAATTTTGTTTCCGCTGTGTAGAAGCTGTTGCCCACCTAAGAAGTGATGCTGAGGAGTGCAGTGAAAAGGAGTTTCTGAGTTTCTGAGCGTTGCGCGCTTAGGCTGAGTGCTTCCAGGAGTGTGTGCGATTCGTAGTTTTCGAGTGACATGCATCAGTCAGAAGCAAGCATCGCTTTCATGAGGAGTCGGCTCAGTCTTAGGAAGTCTGTGCTTGAACCTGGTAAGTCAGAGCTCAGGCCACGAGGTGCGGATTCGGGAGTGTTCTGAGAACTTTCAGCGATTTGTAGGAGTTCACTAGCTCGGTTCCTGCTCCTGTCGATGGCTAACTACTCTGAGAGTCAATCGGTTCTGCAGTCGCGATTGAGTGTCGTGGGTTTCGCAGAAGATGACGTTCAGAAAATCCTGCCAGAGGTGGGAAACTTGAGGAGGCTGGCTTTCATTTCTTCTTTCACACCTGGCCAGACTGACGAGGGGCCGTTGATGCAGGTGTTGAAAGACATTTTGAAGCGAGACTTGACAATTGCAGACAAGGCTAATTGGCGCGCGGTTTACAATGAAGCTTTCGCCATTGTGACCGCGGAAATGAAGCAGAGGATTGAGAAGGCCGACCCAGAGTCGACCGTCAGGCCTTTGTCTCAGCCTGAGAGGTCGGAGCGGTACGAGCGGCAGGCCAAGAAGCTTGTCGGGATTTCACTGAAAGGGCCTCTGGAGCCTGCCGATGCACTTGTTGATCTTGCTGTGGCTTCCTATGAGGCAAATGAGCTGAGGTACATTCCGTGGGACCGGTGTGTGTCCAAGGAAGCTGAACTGGCTGGCGAGAAGAAACGCGATGTCAGGTTCACTGTTGAGGAGTCTTCGGGAAAGCTTCGGATCGAGCACAAACAGCCTGATCTGGTTGCGGATACTTCATCGGAGATTCTTGTTCAGCAGGCTCTCACCCGGAGAGCTTTGGCCATGGATCAGGCGAACCTGATCGAGTTCAGTGTTGCTGATAAGTGGACTCAACGCTTGATGAAGGCCCGCATGCAAGAGCCTGCGGAGCATTTTGCCAGGCCCACTTGGAAGCAACTTGAGTCGGCGGATCGGCAGCTGTTTGCCGAGCTTCGTGATAAGACCAGGGCAGGAGTGCAGACAGTCGCATCGGGTCGCCCGTTGGACACACTTCTGCCAGATGCGATGTACATGAACGAAGTGTCATGTTTGTTGCAACCTTTTCCGGCCCCTGCCTTAAAGGATGTTCCCCAGAAGCCGGATGCTCCCAAGTGGGAGAGGCCTTCTCCTTACAACAAAGGTGGAGGCAAAGGAAAGAAAGGTAAGCAGAGGTTCATGACGAGGTTGCCCGCCGGCCTGGAGGGCTGCAGGTCTCACACCAATCGTGGTGACCCAATCTGTTTTGCATTCAATCTGGGAGGATGCCCTACCAAAGGGCAGAAGTGCGAGAAAGGCCTGCACATTTGCGCAGTGCCTAAGTGCGGTGCTCACAACCATGGTGCAGCGCAGTGCCCAAAGCGGGCTCAGGGTGGCTCGTGACTAGCGGGTCACGAGGGTGCGTCGCTGATGGCCGGTGCTCCAGAGAGTGTGCATCAGCCGGCAGCGGGAGCCTCACAGGTGGATGATCTCCTAGAGGGAGTTCATCGGCCGAGCAATGCATGCGCCGGCGGCTCTCCTCCGAGTGGTGTGGAGTGTCGTCTGCAGTCAGGTGTTGATCGAGAGGATCATCACATGCACAACGTTGGCTCTCACAGTGCCATCTCCAGGCCATCACCAGGTGTGGTGGAGGCCGCACGCAGCAGGTCCCCGAGGCCCCGTGATGGGGCACAGGCGCAAAGAGGTTCTTCACCTGACGAGGGTCATGTGAGTGCCGCCGATGTTCTGCGGGTTTTCGATGGTCTTCCTTCGGATGCCTTGAAGAGGGGTGCCGATGCACCTCTCCCAACTTCGAAATCTTATGCCACGGGAGCGTATGTTCTTGGTGGTAATGTAGGCCTGAAGGCCAATGCCTCAGCCAACCCGGAGGCGCTCAAAGTCTTTGCAAGGTTTGTGAGACAGCGTGCACCGGGGTTTAAGTTTTCTTCGATAAATATATTTGAGGATGTTCGCACTGAGCGCCATCGAGATCAGTGGAATGCCAACTTGCATAACTTGGCGATTGCACTGACTGACTTCTCAGGTGGAGCTATCTTTGTGGAGCATGAAAACGGTCGAGATGTATCCGACCTTAATGGTGCACGAGGCTCTCGCTTGCAGGTTGCTAAGGGCCCTGTCCGATTCAATGCCAGACACAATTGGCACTACACCGAGGCGTGGCAGGGCCGTAGAGTCTTGCTGGTTGCATTCACCATCCGTCATGTCGAATCGCTGTGCAAGGAACATCTTGACTTTCTCCGCGAGTGTCATGTTGATGTTCCGGAATGCGCGCCCGAGGGCGCGCGGTTGGCGCCTGCTGAAGCGTGTGCTCGTCAGCCACCATCCTTGACCTCCCCCGCAGCTCAGGAGTCGCTTAGGCCCTTGCCCGCTTCGGTTGTCCCCGCCGTTGACCCTAAGGAACCTGTGAGCGACCCTGCTAGTCCCTTGAAGCCCGGTTCTGCTCTCTATGTCGAGATAAAGTGTGGGTCCGGATTGCTGCCGGCTCGGGTGCGGCGGGACGGATTTCAAATCATAGCGCTTGAACATTCTCGCCCCGCTGGGCGAGTGCACACTCACCTTGTCCCTGTGGACATTGAAACTGAGTCGGGTTTCTCCTTTGTGCAGACTGTCATCAGCCACGATGCCCCTTTTCACGTGCATTTCTTTCCTGCGACCAAGGATTGTTTTAAGGCTACTTTTAGCGCCGGGCAAACCATTCGCATCGCCAAACTCTTGCTTGCATCTGATTCGCATTGGAGTGTCTTGCATCCCCTGGCGTCAGCCCTGTGGAAACAGCTCGACTTGCCCGACAACCTCCATTGCGTAGACTTCTGTGCAGGTTGCTACGGGGCTCCCAGTCCGGTCAAAATGCGTCTGTGCACAACCCAGGCCGCGCTGGCTGGCATGCCGGTGCCAGCATGTCGTTGTCGCCCCGGGCCCCACGCTGCGGGCTCGCTTGCACCAGATGCCTTGTACACAACCAAATTCTGTGATTTGTTTGCTGGCCTCCTGCAGCTGGCGGTTGGCCAGTCTGGCCTCTTACTTGAGCACGCTCTTCCTCTGCAGAGTTCGCGGCATTCTGCCGTAGCAGCCGCTGGGCGGCAGCCTCGATTGTCAAAATTCCAGCCGCAGATCGCCGAGTTTAAGTGCCAGGCCACGGTCCGTGAGTTCCCGTGGCCCCTTCCTTTGGATAATAAAGGCAATCTCACATGTGCCGTAGGGTCCATCCCTCCTGGCTCCCGCCTTCTTCGCGTTGTGTGTGATCGGGGGGTCGTCGGTGCGAAACAGGTCGGAAGCCTGTCAGGTGTGCCTTCAGCAGTTACCTTTGGCATTTACCGCACGGAACAAGAGTTTGTGGCCCAGGCATTGCATATCGATCATCCCTTCGACTTGTGCGTGGCAGTCCCAGACTTCATGTTGAGAGCGTTGGCTTTTACCTTGAAAGAGGGCCCGGTTGGTGTGATGAAGCACCGTCTGAATTTGCTCCAGCAGTGGACTTCTTGGAAACGCGATTTGGCTGGTGCCGAAGCAAACCTGCATGCTGCCATGGATCCTGGTGTGGCTTCTGTTATGAAGGGCAAAAACATTTTGCTTTTGGAAAAAATTGCATCGTCTTTCGGTTGGCCTGACACTGAAGTCTTCGAACACCTTAAGCATGGTTTTCCCTTAGTGGGGGAGTCGAGTCCTTCTGGCATCTTCGATGTGGATAGAAAACCGGCTCTGATGACAAGGGCAGAACTTGTGCAGCATGCTAAATTCCTTAGGCCTGCGCTGTGGGCGAAGGTGGCGAACGCCGAGGTGGATGATTTAGCTCGGGAAGTGTGGGATTCCACACAGCAAGAGATGCTAGTCAAGGAGTGGCTAACCGGGCCTTACTCGTGGGACGAGCTGCAGGCCCGTCATCCAGAAGGCTGGCTTCCAGTGCGGAGGTTCGGCATTGTGCAAAAAGCCAAGACACGGTCGATAGACGATTTGGCCGAGAACTCTGTAAACTGCTCCTATGCTGTTTCCGATCGGATTTCTTTGAGGGCCCTTGATGAATTGGTCTGGCTTGCGATCACCCTCTTTAAGATCTTCATTGCAAAAGGCGAGGTGAGCATCCCTTTGTCGGATGGCGACCATCTTCGCTTTCCGGTGCATTCTTTCTGGAGGGCCCTGAAACCCGATGCGCTTCAGCCAAGCTTGAAAACAGTGGACTTGAAGAGTGCTTATAAACAGTTGGCGGTTTCTCCACGAGACCGCTGTCTGAGCATAGTGGCCATCAAGGACCCGGTCTCGAGGCTTGCGTTTGGCTTCGAGAGCCGAACCCTTCTGTTTGGGGCCACCTCGTCGGTGGTTTCATTCAATCGCGTTGCAAGATTGCTCCAAAGGGTTCTGGTTGCCTTGCAGGTGCTCGCCTGCAACTACTTCGACGATTACCCGGTTTTAGAGGTCTTGCCGCTTTGTAACAACACGCAGTCGACTGTCAGAGCCGCGTTGGACTTGCTGGGTTTCGCCTGGGCGGAAGACAAGGATCTTCCCTTCAGCCATGAGGCTGAGCTACTAGGCGTTCGGGTTGACCTTGGCAGCTTTGGGGTAGTTAAGATTGGGAATAAGCCCGAACGTGCTACTGCCATCGCTGAGGCGGTGGACTCCGTCTTGAGTGCGGGCCATCTTGATCCGAAGACCCTGCCGTCTTTGTTCGGTCGCCTCCAGTTTGCCGAGGGTCAGCTGCACGGGCGATTGGGCAGATTGGCACTGGCCGACCTTAGGGCGTGCACGATGAGTTCTCAGGCCAAAACCCTTGATGCCACGGCTGTGCAGGCCCTTTGTAATCTTAGGTCCCGGGTTCTTGGGGGTACCCCTAGGATAGTCCCGGCTTGTGTGGGGTCTCGTCGTTCTGTGATTTTCACAGATGGAGCGTACGAGCCGACGAATGAAACTCGCCCCGCCACTGTCGGAGGAGTCTTGTACCATTTCGACAACGGCGCGTGGTGCACTTTCTTCTTTGCATGTGCTATCCCTTTGAGCGTTGTACAGAGCTGGGAGGCTCTCGGGAAAAGGCATTTGATAGGCCCAGTTGAGATGTATGCAGTGGTATGTGCGAGAGAAGCGTGGGCAAAGCACTTGGACATGCAAAGGGTGACCATGTATGTGGATCACTCCGGAGTGTTGGCCTCTTTGGTGAAAGGCTCTTCGAAAGACCCTTTGTGGAGGCAACTCTTGCTGATCTTTGAGAGCTGCGACGCTGAGGCGATGCTCCCTTGGTTTAGCCGCGTTCCAAGTGCAAGTAACCCGGCCGATCCTCCTTCGAGAGCTAAGTCAATCTTTCCAGTCAGGGGGCAGGTGTGCAGAGTGTCGCCTCGATGCCCGATCAAAGGCAATGCCACGATTGATCTCCTTCTTAAGTGAATGGGGTGTTCGTTGGCGATCCTCGTGTTCGCCATCGATCGGTGCGGGGATGTCACGACTTCCCCCTTCGGCTTTGCCGGAAGGAAAAAGCGCCACATCTGCTTGAGCAATTTTCTTATTCTTTATATACTTTGATTTTCCCATATAGCTTGGGAATACTGTGATTGGAATCTTACTTTAGAAATAAAGCAAAGCTCCGTGGAAAATAAGCGACACATGAGGCTTGCCTCTATTAGCTTTATTTTCCTAGGAGAGTTTTGAAAATCACTGCGAAGTTTTCAAAACGCCTTTGCTTTATTTTGAACCACATTTCATGGCATGAATGCATGCTTTGAATCGTCTGAGTTCATCTCTTTTATTTCCCGCGCCGCCTCGAGACAGGGGTGGGATGGGTGGGTAGCTACTCCCTGGCCAAAGGGCCGGAAAATTTTGTCCCTCCCTCCACTCCCGGGGTGTTCGTTGGCGATCCTCGTGTTCGCCATCGATCGGTGCGGGGATGTCACGACTTCCCCCTTCGGCTTTGCCGGAAGGAAAAAGCGCCACATCTGCTTGAGCAATTTTCTTATTCTTTATATACTTTGATTTTCCCATATAGCTTGGGAATACTGTGATTGGAATCTTACTTTAGAAATAAAGCAAAGCTCCGTGGAAAATAAATCTTGAATAGCGTCTACTCGGGTGCCGAGCGGCTCTTCGTTGCAGGCGGATTTGCGGCCGAAGCCTGGACTCCTGTCTCACGAGGCTTGGTACAGGGGGACCCACTAAGTCCTTTGTTGGCGTTGGCAGTCAGCGTGGCTTGGAGCTCTTACGTCATACAAGGCCCAATCCGAGGCCTTATGTATGTGGATGACAGGCTTCTTTGGCCGGAGCAGAGTGCCAACCCTGCCCGAGCCATTGGGCAGGCGGTGGAACGATCCACCAGGTTCGACAAAGCTTTCTACTTAGTGTGCGAACCCACCAAATGCTCTGTCATCGCAGCTCCTGGCGACACTTCCCTTCAGGACCTGGCGGAACGGCAGGGCTACATGCAGAAAACTTCGCTTGAAATTTTAGGCGTCGAAATCGACTTGTCGGGAAGCACCCCAAAGCCGCTCAGGTTGGTGCTAGATCGTGTGCTGTGGCGCCTCCGCTTCATCAAATACCTTCCCGTGCCCATCCACCGAAAAACTCAACTCATGTGGACTTTGGGGTTTTCGGCTGTCTTTTGGTGTGCTGGAGTTGCTTCCCCGGGCGATGCCGTTCTCTCCACCATCAGGTCCGAGGTCCTTGCTGCCTTTCGCAGAAGCTTCACTCCCGAGGTGCCGTACTTCTTGCAGCACTACATGATGGGGTGGAACACAGACCCCTTTTTCATGCAGGATTACACCGCCCTTCGTCGTGTTCAGTCCTTCGTTGCACAGCGACCTTCCTGGCTTGATGATGTGCCACTCCGGGAGGCCGTCGATCCGTGGTCGGATCTGTTTCCGGTGGCGGCTGAGGCGGTCCGAAAACACAAGTGGACCATCCTTCCTCATGGCGAGGGCCTTGCCAAAACCGATAGCAACGGGTGCCGTCGAGTTTTTCGCTTTGGATTCTCTTCCTTGAAGGTCCTGCGCCAGTGGCTGGAGGAAGAATACGTGCGACAGGGCGTGCACAATGCCGGTCGCATTAAAGCTTCGCACCACAGGGCTGACCCTAATGCCGCTTCGGGTTTTAGTCTCCCTAAGCCCCCTAGACAGGCCTGGTTTTGTTTTGCCGCGCATAGAAAAATCTTTCTTAATCCCGAAAATCTTGCGCAAAAACGTGCCGCAGTTGCAGCTGGAGCCAGTTTTTGGCACACGCACTGCGGGTCCCACCGCCCAACACCAACTGATGCAGATAAAGTGTGCATGTGCGATAAGCTTGAACCATCGAGAGCGCACCTCACGTGGTGCTGCCCGGGCCTAGGCACACTTCGCGAGACAAACCCGGTCATTCCTCCGACTGACCGGGCCTCTGAAAGGTTCTTCGCCCCCCCGTTGGAGATCTTCCCTGCTGCACCTGAGCCAGTGCCCTTGCAGCATGCACTGCTTGCGGATGCCATTCGCAACCTTTTGGCGGCTGACCCGGAGGCTCAACCGTGCATCGCCACCGACGGCTCGCACCTTGAAGACGTGGCTGGCTCTGCAATTGTTCTTCACCAGGCTGGTCGTTTCTCGACTTTTGCTTTTGGCGATGACGACGAAGACCAGTCCAGTTACCGTGCTGAACTTCTGGCCCTCCGTGAGCTGGCCCAGACGTGCGTTGCAGCTGCCCTGGCTGGAGCACGTGGCGAAGTGTACGTCTTGGTGGACTGTCAAGCCGCGCTTGTTGCACTTAAGTCGCGGTCCTGTGCGACCCTTCAGCTGCTCGTGCAACAAATCGCCACGCACCTTGAAAGTTCCGCCAGATGTGGTTTAAAGCTGAATCTGCGATGGATGCCTGCGCATGGGCGTCAAACCACTTGGACACCAGATTTCCCCTTGCCAGTTGACTTGTGCAGACTGCTCAATGACAAAGCCGATGCCGCTGCGCGTGCAGTGATGCATCAACGGCATCTCAACTCTGCCCGTGCCACTTGGCATAGACGACGACGCGAAGCCATTGCTTGGAGTACCCAGGCGATCCACCTCTCAGCACTCGTTGGCCAAGCCTACAGCCAGTGGTGTGAGCAACGACGCCTTGCAAGACCCCAAAATGGGCAACACGATGACGACGACGCAGCTGCTGATGGGGCGGCGGCTGCTGGGGCCGCTTCTTCGGGCGCGGTGGCTGACGGCGCAGTGGCTGCCGGTTCGGTGGCTGCTGGTGCGGCGGCTGCTGGCGACGTGAACTGAGTGCCACCACGAGCTCCTCTGAAACACTGTGTACAGTTTGAGTGCTTGAGCCTGCTTGTAGTCTCGCTCCTTCTGTAGTGGCACTGGCAGTCTGCTGTTGCTTCCGACTACGTAGTTCACGAACTCTTTGAAGCTTTCTCTAGCTTAACAAACCTAGCTAGAGTGATGTTGGCATGACATGTTGTTCAGTCTCATGTTCATGCTGACATGTCTCGAGGTAGCTGCTTTCTCACGGCTTGTACAAACTGCGTCTTAGCACCACTCTTCGGGCCCAAGGAGGCCTCGGCACACGAGGCTGACTCAGCCTGACCAGTGAAGACCCAAAGAGTTCGAAAAGAGTGTTCGCATCACGGACAGACGTATCTGGATGCGCGTATCCAGTGAATCCAGCAACAAGCGTCGCTTGAGTGCAGAATCAGTGCGCATTTTGGGGCTTTACGAGTTGTGGCTACTTCACATGAGCCCGATGGTCAGCATGCGTCCGGCATCAGTGTTTTCAGTAGAAGCACAAGCAGATGCCAGTGCCCAAGGTCAGCGGGCTTGCATTGGTGGGTTTGTGTCACATCCCGCATTAGGCCAAAGGTGGTTTAGGGAAGAATTCACGTATGAGGACTTCCGCGAGCTTCAGGTTCCCATTCAGCAAGATATGCAGCTTGACATTGCGTGCTATGAAGCGCTCTCCCAAGGGGCGCTGATTATCGCATCTTCAGCTTTGATACCTTGCTCCAGGATCAAGCTTCGGACGGTCTCAGACAATAGTGGGGCGGAAGCAGGCGTGAATGCATCTTTTACGACTTCACGCCCACTTGCATATTTCCTTGAACGCATCTCTCTGCTTGCAGCAGTTTACCGTACCACTTTGGATGTATCCCATATCCCAGGGGAGAAAAACACCAAAGCAGATGCACTGTCAAGACCGGGTGAACACGATATCCCCCTAGATTGCCTCGATGTTGATCGCATCAGGCTTCGTCTGCGTGATCTTTGGCTGCCTAGACCAGCCATTTCCATTTCGCCAAGCGATGCTTCGCTGGCCTGGACCGTGCGAGCCCCGGGAGTGCCGAACAACCTCACATAGTTTTGGGCTTTTCGAGCGCGAGGTTGCTGGGTAGTTGTTATTGGGCGAAATATGCCACCCATCAACCTGCTTGTTTCGTCTTGTGTCTCACTCGACTTATGTGAGACAAATCGGCACTCCTGGAAAAGACTACGCCTGTCAGGGCTTTTGAGCTTTGACTTAAAGCCTCCGGCATTCCGCTAGCAAGCACAACTAAACCTATAGAACGATTTGTGTACTTGTTCACATTTGTTTTATAGTTTATGTGTGCGAACATTTTGGCTCGCAGTATTAGTTGTGCTTGCTGGCGGATTTTCGATTTCCTCACCCTCCCGCCCATACACGTACAAATTCATGCGGCGGCACGTGTGAACTTTACAATCCGTTTCACAAGGCACTGGCCAAAGAAATCGACAAAGACCTCGTAACAAGAAAACTGGGCCTTCGGGGCAGGCACGTCTCACAATCCTAGTAACACATGCAGCAGAGGGGATGTCTACTCGAATATCATATCTTTTTGTGTGCGTCCAAATTTCCTCGCTGCGGAGACATCGTGTCACCTTCTCAAGCGCATCTGCAGCGGAGGATGAGTTCGGTATTAGGGTCCTTTCGGTTCCTCGCTTTCATTAAGCTCCTATATATTTTCTCGCCTCAGGGGCTTCCGTGCTGCAGCCAGCTAAGGTCTTACGCTCAATTGCAAGCGCTCGCTCGGTCCCACAGCAGTATTACGAACATCTTTTCGTACTCGCATTCTTAAACCTATCGTCCTTGTAATCTCGTTTTCTCTCGGCTTGGTTACTGCTGTAACAACAGTTTGGATGGGGGCAAAATATGCCACCCATCAACCTGCTTGTTTCGTCTTGTGTCTCACTCGACTTATGTGAGACAAATCGGCACTCCTGGAAAAGACTACGCCTCTCAGGGCTTTTGAGCTTTGACTTAAAGCCTCCGGCATTCCGCTAGCAAGCACAACTAAACCTATAGAACGTTGAACGATCGCTGCAAGAAGGGTACATTGACTCTGGAAATGTAACGTGGCAAATATCAGTAAGTGCTGCTTTGGGCTTTCTTCCTGTGCACATTGCGGATGATTGGCTCTACATGGGATTTGCAAAGCTGCGCGATCAGGTTTTCTTTCGGAAGACCACACAGGACCGCATGCTAGGGGTCACGTTTGGAGTTAGGCATCAACAGCTCAATGCTGATATCGCTTCGCGAGCCATTGAACTGTTGGAGACGTATGTTTCACTTGCCAATGCAGCTTGTGATAGAGGCGTCTCTCCCGACCTCCATATTTATGTTTCGCAGCTGCCATGCGACGTATACTCAGTCACCTCTCAGCTTCTCTTTCTCTTGATGCATTTGAGCAGTTGCAAGCTTTAGTGGTTTGCAATGTTTGCAACATTCCTGTCTCTACGCAGCAAGGCCCACACATCGAGGCTATTATGCGGCATGCATATCAGCATGGTATTTTTGCATGCATTGTTAGACAACATCTTGCACACCGCTCCGCTATATCAGGCCTTTATCGGTTCCTTGCGCCGCAATGCTGTCGATTTACCGGAGAGCAGGATTCGAGGTGCGTGTAAGCTCATCCCGAGGAAGCACTGTGCAGGGACATACCTCACAACCCGGTCCTACTTTGTTGAGTGTGTATGCCCCTCCGTTGTCAAAGAGATCCACCTTCAAGTAAGGTCCCTCAAGGGAAAGCTTGATGCTGAGCAGGGTCGAAGCTTTATTCAAAGCCTCGGAGTTACCCCAACATATGTGAGGCATGCCTTCCTAGACTGTCATGGGGTCCAAGAGGTGGCCTTGCATGTTGTCATGCCAGCTGCGGATGAAGCGACCCTATGGTCAGCTTATGGTAAGCTTGATACGGGTGTCTTGATTGAATACTTTATCAAAGACACCAGTGTGCTTCTTCCTTCTGCTGCCAAGCGTCCCATCCTTGAGAAGCCCGAGCAGCATTGGAAGCGTTACAGTAATGCCCACGAGGTCCCTATTCTGCTCGCTTTAAGGTCATGCAATGTGAATGCGTTGCAACACAAGAGTCCGTTCCAATACTGCATATCAGCCTTAAAAGCACCGCAAGAAGTTATCGCCACTCCGTCATTACGCAGGCTCTGAAGGACTGTCCTTGCGCGAACGAGGATTCCAGCGAATATGAATGTGAACCCGCTCAGGGACTCATTGGGCAGCACCGCCTCCAATTCTCAGACGAACCACCAGGTGCTGATTACCGTGGCATTTGTTATGCTGCCTTTGCCCTTGCAGGCAAAGGAAGCATTCTTCTTCCTCAGTTTGTGCACCAAGGGCAGCAGATGCATGTCTCCTACACAGGGGGCATTTATTTGTCCAACTTTGGGGATGCGGTTCTTATTGCCCAATACAGGAGAGAATATGCCGCTGTCTAGGGGGTCGATGACAAGGTTTCGATCTTCTTCCTTTGTTCCATTGCCAGCCCCTCGCAAACTCCTGATAAGCATCCTATCCCTGCGCATGCTAGTCCACCTCCTGATGACACTAAAGAGGCTTTACCACAAATTGCCATCCCGTGTTGCGCTGCCGTTGCTCCAACCTTGGCAGCAGAGGCTTCATCTGTATGTGCGGGAAACATATCTCGTAGCGTGTGCTCGGCACTTGCCGGGCTCAGAAAAGGAAGTCTTCAGGAGGCACCGAAGGAGCCTGCCGAGAAAGAGGGAAAGAAAAGCACTGTGATTCTTCTCGAAAGAGAAACCCTTCGACAGAAGCCACACCTGCTAGTGCCAAAGCTCCCAAACCTGAAGTGCTAGCTACTGCTGCAACAGATAGAGGGGTCCGTCAGTTGCGAAATACTATCGCTTCTGCTGATCGACTGTTATCTCGCTCTTCGATGGGGCGTGTACAGCAGTTGTCTCTCACAAGCAACATCCCAGCGCACCAGTTGCCGTGGAGAATAGTGGCCAAATACGGAATCTTGTGTCTGTCTTACGCCAAGACATTCACGGAGGATGGCAGGGATGTGGAGGTGGCTACCCTTACCTGAAAGATGTTGCTGACATCCTTGACAATTCGTGCAAACGAATCAAGGAAATGCTGCAACTATGTGACGTTACATTAGCATGCGTCTGTGTGTCGTCGCAGATTCGCCGTGCCCGGATCTGACATTTGCGGGCTACAGCAAGGGTCACCGCGCAGTTCGGCCTTTTATTATGTGTGGGCAACAGTTCGTGCGCTTCAGACTATTCTCCATCAACAGTTGCCATTCAGCCCGTTGTCGAGAATGCCGGTTCCATGAAACTCATCTTTCAGCAACACATTACTATGTGCCTTGGCTTCCTCCGAGCGCACATTCGATTGCTGATGCAGTTGACTTCGGCAAAATCGCCTCGCGTAAGCGTTCCTTCTTCTCGCGGGCTACCCAACCAGTTACTGGGGTGCAGCGTCATGCCATCTCCCCGCTAGATGCCGGATGGTCACCTGCGTTAGTCTCTGATGATCGCGGCCAAATCTCCCGAATCCTTCCTCCTTTCATGAGACCAAGGGGCGAGACCCGAAAAAGCACGGCTCTCTATCATCCCCGTTTACACCAGATCTCGTACTTCGGCAGCTGTGCTAACTTTGAGGCAGCCTGTTGCAGTCCTCTTGCGCAAAAGCAGCGCTTCCCTGCACTTCCTTGGGAGCATTTTTTTCCGCACAGCTTCTTTCGGATGGACGACTTTCGTCACGGCCGGCAATTCTTGCAATGGTTACATCGACAAGAGTCTCGAAAACTCCCTGGAGCCGCTCTTTGTTTACCTGAACGACACCACTTCCGTTTCCTCCCTAGCCGGAAACTCGTTCATACCAAGTGTTGTGGAGATTTGTCGTTACTGACCTTGCTGGTTGCCACTCCATTGCATCGGTACCCTCCCCGGAAGACCTTCGTGTCCATTATGAAGCGTTGAAGCAGGCTGTGCATGGACTAACTAATTGATGCCTCTGTCCAAAGTAAGCAGGTCACCCAGGAAGACGCACAACTTGGAAGCAAGATATTATGCCGCAGCCGTTGGGGGAGGATATTCTTGCACCTGCCTTTTGGCATGGTGTGGCGAACCTCAAAGTTAGGAGACCAGATGTCGGCCAAAAGCCGTTTGCCAACATCGATTGGGTGCCGCTAGCCAGCGCTGGCCTCGGAGGCAGCGGCTCCGATTTTATTTATGAGCCGCCGGAAGCCACACCGCAGCTCCTTGCACAACTACTAGGAGCATATGATGTGCGGCTAAGGAACATCTTCCAGGCGCTTGAAGTTCCACTGGCTGCCCCGGCCTGCATTACAACTTCGCAGGTTCTCTCGCAGTTCTCGAGGTGCGGCGCTCTTCGGAAAATATCCGTTGCTGACTTTCATGGCACGAGGACTCGTGAGATAGAGAATCTGTATGTTCGATACATTTGTTTTATGCTTTTTAGCAGTCCCAGTTCGCTCGAAGGCCGCCTCATAGTTATCCTCCATCTCGTTGATGGAAAGCTTGCATCGTGGGCTACAAGAACAACAACAAGGGCAAAGGCAAGGTCAAAGGCAAGGGGAAGGGCAAGGGCAAGAAGGATGCATCCAAAGTGGAGCTTCAGGAGGCGGTTCAACTCATCGCAGCATGCACACTGGTGGACCACAGCAACCGCGTGCAACTGGACACCAGCTTTCTCATGACAATGAAGAACGAGAAGGGACCGGAGAATCTACTTCCAGTGATGTACTCGGTGTGGGCCCGCTCGAAAAAGATCCAAGCGGAAACACCCAGCAAGCTGGACAAGCCTCTTCGCAGCAGCATGCTGATTGCACTCTTGACCGAAATGAAGACGAGGGCCGAGAAGCTGATGAAGGACGACAAGCAACAGGAGCGCCTTCGGAATCTGGAGTGGGTCGATACGGACGGGAGGTGGGTATATCGCAAATGGTCCCCCACTCAGGAGGCCCTATACTTGGATACCACCTGCAAGCCTGTGACACAGGAGGTCTTTGTGGGGCAGCTCAACCAGGCCTTGGAGCTGCTCGTCAATCCGAACAATCTCACCGGGGCTACGGGCGGAAGCGGAGCCTCTCCACCGGTTCTTTATGGAGTGGACGGACCTCCAGGCTTGGGCGTTGGGGGCCATTCGCATTCGTCAGCATCGCCTCAAGCGCCCACCGGCGGCAGAGCGCCTCTCAGCGTGGCTTGGCAGTCGCTGAGGCTGGCCAATCCCAACAATCAGTGCTACATTAATGCCACCGTGCTTGCATGCGGATTCTGGTTTGCTCCCAATCTGGCTATGGCAGGTGATAACATGTTTCTGCGAGCATTGGCGTCTTTACAAGGCCTGGGCTTTAGCAAGGAGCATAACATCTTACACTTGTTTGCTTGGAGGCCGCTTTTTGTGGGATGGAGCAGGCCAAGTACCCAGCATGATGCATCAGAACTTCTGGTACACCTTACCTGCAAGGGAAGCCCTGTTCCTTGGGTCAGCCGCTGGCAAGCTGGTGCATGGCTTGGTGATGCTTTTGAGTTGGAGGACTCTGGGTCAGGGATTATTGCTATGCCGATTCCTGCCGGTTTCTCAGGTGGAGCCGGTGATGAGCGATGCACTCTGAGGGAGTGTGTCGCGACTTGGCACAGCAAGCCTTCACGAATCTGGGCGAACAAAACGTGCTACTCCTGCATTCACGAGTTTGAGACACATGTCTGCATTGTGCTACAGCGCTTCCAAGTCCTGGATACAACGGTTCAGAAGTGCCAATTTGCCGGTGCAGGTCGATGCCGAATGTGATCTGCCAATGTTTCGAGCTGGTTCTATTGCTTGGGTGACCTTTAGGGTCCGTGCTGTTACTTACCACATTGGTGATGCTCCTACATCCGGGCATTATCGCAGCATTATTTTCCATGATGATGGGACCCAGCTTGTGACAAATGACAAAGTGAAGGCCAAACTCGTGAGCGTAGTCAGAGTAGCAGTGGTTGCTATATTATTTACTTGTCTTTGGATGCTTAATGCTGTCTTTTGCATCGTACTCTCATGTTGACGGCTCGCTGACACTCGTGTCGGAGCGCCATGCTGGCACTCGTGCCGATGGCAGAATGTGCACAGAATACCTGTGCGCAGTCACGTGTGCACAATAGTTGTACATGTAGACCGGGTCTTAAAGGATCTGTTCACGTGCCACCCGCGCGCATGGTAGAGACTTCAGCCTCGCCCGCGTTTCCAAAGTCAAAAAGACGGCCAGTCGAGCCAGGGACATCGAGGAGCCAGGACAAGGCGGCCCTCTGCCATTACGCAGCCCGGAGCATCCTGAAGGGATGCCAGACCTGGGCCCGCAAGACGCGGAAAGGGTCGCTAAGGCCAACCTTCTCTACGACTCTACGCTCTCGTGGCTAAGATCTGGGAGGCTTGTCAGGAGCGAAAGATAACAGTGGTGATTGAGAACCCGTATCGCAGCTTCTTCTGGCACGTGCCTCAGATCACAAAGATCCTGGAACATGAGGATGCTGTTTCAGTGCGGAGCGACTTCTGCATGTTTGGAGGGCAGAGACTCAAGAGGACCGCGCTTCTTAGCAACAGCCCCTTGGTGCAGTCGCTGGCAGCTCAGTGTGATGGCAAGCACACACACGCCGCCTGGGGCAGGGTTGATGGAGACTTCGTCACTAAGCAGGAGTCCGCGTATCCCACTCTGTTCTGCAAAACATTCGTTATGGCACTGACAGGCCATCTCCGCGACTCTGGTTGCGTAGATGAGAGGGAGGTCCAGGAACTTAAGGGTTCCGGTCCCGCGTCGGCCAAGGTGCTCTCGACCCAGGCCCGCACCAAACGTGCTGCTTCCTTTCGCGCGATCCCAGAATTCCGCAAGACAGTGCGCTGCCATCTCACGCAGAGGAGAGAGGCAGACTGGTCGCGCCCCAGTGGATGCCAGCCGGCAAGATCAAGGGATTGGACGCGGGTACAGCTGAGGAAGTCAAAGTGGCTCCAGTAGCGGGTAGCCCGACAGACGTCTGGGTGCACGTCCCCTGGACACCTCAGGAGTTCGTTCTGCAGGCTAGGCGAACGGGGCATCCTTCACACCTGCACTTGGGCATTCCGCCACGATGAAGCAGGCCATAGACAAGGACGCCAGCATGAAACCATTGCAGGTCATGCAGGTTAGGGCCGGGCAGCTCAGTCCCCACGCTGGCTCAAGCGTGCCTCGGCATTGGAGGAAGCTGAAGCGACTTTCAAGCGGTCCCTGCCGCCACACATTCAGGCGAGCCTAGCGAACAAACGAATCCTCTTGTTCAAGGAGATGTTGGAGGCGGCACACTACCCGGACAAGGCCGTAGCTGATGACATGGCCAAGGGATTCAACCTGGTTGGCCACTTAGATCTTCCTGCCGGATGGGCGCCCGACTTTCGGCCCGCTTCTATCAGTGCTTCGGATCTAGCCTCTGTATCAGCAGATAGCAATGAACAGATCATCCAGGACGTAGCGTCCTCCTCCAGCTTCATAGAAGAGCTCTGGCAGAAGAGTATGGAAGAAGTTGCTATATAAAGGGTGGTCCGAGGGGCCTTTCTCCCTTCAAGAGCTGCCTGCGGGGGCAGTCATTAGCGAGCGATTTGCTATCCAACAGGGCAAGAAGGTTCGACCCATCGACGATCTGTCGCAGTCCTTCCTGAATGCCGCCTTCGGGTCGGAGGGCAAGATTCAGCTGCACGACACAGAAACCATCGCTGCTGCCTTGCTAATGTTTCTGAGAAGGCGGAAGTCCGGACCGGACTTCAGGGCAAGACGATCGACCTCAAGTCTGCTTACCGTCAATTGCCCCTGTCCTCAGAAGCGCTGGAGATGTCCGTTATTGCTGTGAAGAACCCGGAAACGGGTGAAGTCCAGTTCTTCCGGTTGCTCTGCTTGCCCTTTGGGGCGGTAGCAGCCGTCCACGCTTTCATCCGAGTCAGCTTGGCTTTGTGCTACTTAGGACAGACTTTTGGGTTGCTGCCGTGGTCGGCGTTCTACGACGATTTCACCTTGCTGTCAACCCAGGATCTGGCCTCGTCCAGCGAGAAGAGCGCTAATTTTCTACTGGATCTTCTCGGATTCGATTTCGATAAGGACGGCGACAAAGCCCAACCATTCAGGAGTGTCTTCAGGGCTCTCGGGGTTGAGTTCAACCTCCAGGATGAAGAAGGCAAGAGCTTCCAAGTGGCTAGCACCAAGGAGTCCGAAGCAACCTACATACCTGCCTCTCCATGTCCTGAACGTTAGTAGACAGCTTCCAGACCATATCTCCGCGTGTGAGAGATCTAGCAACGATCCTCAACCCCCCCATGCCCAAAACCTCGAAATCAGAGGTCTTGTAGGTGACATACAAGGCTCCAAGGTACCTGGCCGAGCATGCTGGTTTGGCCGGGTTTTTGAGCTGTAGTGAGAAGTCCATTGTGACATTGTAGTCCGGGCAAGCCAATGGATTCTTCGGCGAGGTGGTGAGCGGCGCCGCTGTGAGGCTCACTGGAGCTCTCCTTCTGAGTTCTGGGACTTGGCTCGGGGCGGGTTGTTGCCCCTGCCGGCTGCTCGTTGTTTGCTTTGCTTGGATGGGACGCCGGTGAGGTGGGCTCTACGCTTGGAGAGCGATTTGGGGCCGGGTTGGAACCACAAGCCTCCTTTGAGCTGGTGTCTCTGCAGGGTCACCTCGGACCGTTGCCCTTCTGCTACAGAGCCGGCTGGCCGGGCTTTGAGTTGGCGGCGGCCGCTTTGCTGTGAAGAGGACGTGCTTTCAGAGGTGGCCTTGGCCTCTTTTGCACATTTCTGTGCATTGGAGCGTGGCTCCCTCAGAACTGTCGGCAGCGTCCGAAAGCTCTGTTAATGGACCCGGTTCGTTGGGAGGCCTGCTCATCCGGCATAGCTCGCACAGTAGACTCAGGGCAAGAATTACCGCCGGCCAGCCTAGCACAGCAGCCTCGTGGCCGAATGGCCAGGGCACAAACTAACGGAAAAAGGCACCAGGCTAAGCGAGCAGGCGTATGTTGGGCTCGCTCCATGACCAGTACTGCGCGGCGGTATCCAGCAGAATACGCCTCCAGGCGGCGTCCTCCATTTGCTCGTCATTAAGGCCATAGAGAAAGGCGCACTCCCGGCGGCCGTGGCGTCCTGAGAGCTGTGGTTTGGTAACACAAAACCGCTGCCGCGTGGCCGTATGGTGGTTGGGGACAAGCCGGTAACCCAGGAAAGAGTAGCCCAGGCCGTTCGCCAGTCCACCCAACTCTCGAAAGCGCCGTGCTGCCTCCACCCAGGCTGCGAATGAGAGGCCCTCGCCCAGGGCATACGGGGCATAATCTGCATATCAGCCACATCAGCAAAATCCCGTCGGACAATTTGGGCGCCACGACTTTCTATCCTGTGATATCCAAGCAAATAAAAGCGTTGGGGGTACCACACTGATTTGCTTAGGGCCAGGCTGCCAGACCGAGAGGACACCTTGAATGTCATATCTTTCCAGGTGGCTCCACTGGCGAACACGTGCCAAGCCTCAAAGCCGAATGGCCAGGGCGCACGACCTCAAGAGAAACGGACCCTATCCCATAGGGTTGTCCGCAGGGTTCGCACCATTCGGGAGTCGTGCACCCTTGACAGCTGACACCATGCATGAAGTGCTCCACAGCCTGATCGGACCCGCAACACCTTAGAGGGTTTGTGTGCCCTGGCCATTCGGCCATGAGGCTGCTGCGCCATCAATGGTTTACGGCTTACGAATGACTCCTGCCTAGCCTATCGTTGCCGCTGGGAGCCAGGTCACCCCAAGCCTTCAAAGCCACCGTGGCTGGCAACCATATATGGACGGCCATTGCGCAGCCACTGTGCAGCCTTGGCAGAGGTGAGCCGACATACTCCACTCCCATGGGTTTGCGCTTCTTTTTCTGGGAATGGGTGTGCCCTGGCCATTCGGCCATGAGGCTTCTGTGCCATTGGATGGACAGTGCGAGAATGATTGAGATCTGACTTCCGGTTGGATTAGTGCGGCCAACCGTACCTGCACCAGCCCGCGAAACGCAAGGCTCGGCTAGGTTGGCCGCTCAAGCTTGCCGTTGACACGTTGGCCGGCATCCTGCCGCAAGCAATGCTTCTATGAAGGCCATTGCGCTGCCCAAGTTTACGGGCAGCAGGGCCAATTCTCATGTTTGCCATTGCGCGACCCAGACTTTACGGGGAGCAGGGCCAGTGAACCGTGGGGCCGTGTGCACTAAATTCATGCTGAACGACTTTGCCGGCTAAGTCTGAATGTCGCAGCGTGTTGTTTCACCTTGTACAGGTATTAGTTTACTCTTCTTCGTTTATTGTTGCTTCTTGTAGTTCTTACTGGGACCGAGCGCAGCAGCCGCTGTCTACGAGGCCCGCCCACGCCAAAAAAAAACGAACCCTGCGGACAACATCCCTTGCGCCGTGCTGGCTCTTGTGAAGGACGACCTTCAACAATGGGCTTGTAGTCTCGGGAACTCTCGGGAAGTGCCAGCGATTCCTGCAAAAGCAAACAAGTCATAAAGGTCATTGAGCTCTTTCCAATTGCCAGGAGCTGGGCGACGGCGACTGGAGCTCGTGCGTCGCCAAAGCCATTGAACGGGAAGTTTCGTCAGCGGATGTCGTCGTGTAGGTCATGGAATGTCTGTTGTGAATGCACCCTGATCGCTTGCTAAATTTCTATTTTCTTTGCGGACATGGTGAATGAATGTTTGCTGGCAGTCAGCTTCAAGGGCTGCATAACAATTGCATCTGCAACCCTTGACATGATGGGTCAGTGCTTGATGGCTTTCGACAGTTTCGGGGCCCCCGATGAAGAGGAGGCTCCTGGTCGATTTCTGTTTTGTTTGAGGAGTTTTCGGTTGTTAAGTCACTCTGGCTCGGACAAAGTTGTCTCTGATTGGTACGGAATGCGCAGCTTCATGCTGTTCCAAGAAAGGTTGGTGCGTGGGTACAGCTGTTCATAAAGCCATTAAGTCAGACTTTGCGGCCTCCTTGCGCAGGTCCAGTTTTAGGGCCGGCAAAGCATGTGAAATTGCGTGCACCGACACAATGTGTTCGCAGCTCACTAAGCTGTTGGAGTAAAGCGATGCTTTGTGTGGAGAACTTGCGCTGAACGGCGTGGGCCGGCTAAGTCTGTCCTACAGGGCTTTTCAAAGCGTTGTGTTGCTTGCAAGTTGTATGTTTTAGGACTCTTTGTTCTGGGTAGTTTAAGGTTCTTCTTGTTTTCTTTTACTTGTAGGGACCGAGTGCAGCAGCCGCTGCCACCGAGGCGCCTAAAAATCAAACCAAGGGCTTGGATTCTGATGTTCGAACTCGAACTTGGGGTTTGAACATTTAGATGTCGAACATTTCTTGTTTTGTTCCATTTTGTTTTCTTCACTTGATGGAATTGATGGAAGTGGCCCGCCCGCTCCCGCTCCTGCCGCTCCTGCTGCTGCTGCTGCTGCTGCTGCTGCTGCTGCTGCTGCTGCTCTGTTGCTGCAACTGCTACGGCGACGGCTCCTGCTCCTGAAGTGAATTTCTGTGACGATTTGCACCTTCCTGTAAACTTCAAATTGCTCGTAAAACAGCTGGTGTCTGGAACTGAGGCAAGCTTTGGTGCTTTTCTGGTCGGGGTCCAAAGTACAACGTCGATGATTGGAAGTTGTGCAACTCTTAGTAGTTTCTTATTGTTGCGATTGTTACTGTTAGAATAAGAAAAAAGCTAGGATTCTTATGTTTATCATGATTATTGCCATATTATCACACTTCCATGGTTGCAGCCAAGGCAAAGCAGCTCAGCTTCGCTAGTTTACGCCGATGTTGTTGGGTCGCAGGCAAGACAGCGAGCATGACGAATGAGATCGTGACCGCAGCCGACTTCGACCAGCCGTTGTACTACGCAGAGGACGTTCCTCGAATCACTGAGTGAGCTGATGACTACCATCAGTATCTTGCCTAGCCTGGTGCGAGGCAGGGAGCAGCAAATTCAACAGCATCGGCTTTGATCTGATCATGTTAAGAAGGCGCTGCATGAGCAGACACGTGTGCCCCACGATGACGCCCTACTGCAACACGTAGCCTGTGCTCCTTGGAAATTCTAGCCTCTGGTGGGAGGCAACAGAGCCTTAGTCACTTAATGCCTTAACTCTATGAACGATATGAATAGCTGGTGTAATTGATTTTCTAAACTCGAGCTTTTCCCATGGTACCTCGCCTGACCTCGTCGAGTGCGAGTTCTACAGCAGCGGTATCGTTGCATGTTCTTGTGCTAAGCTGATATGCGTTGTTAAGTGTGGACACTCGTGGATTGTCACAGGCAATTCGTGGTGTAAAGGCCATTCTCATCGAATCTATGACTCGCCATACCATCGTCTCTAGAACTGCGTGGTGTGGACTTCTGAATCGATTCAAAAGTGGAGGCTTCTTCGGAGGCTGCTTGGACGCCCCTGAGCTTCTGGAGCTCCGTGTGCCAAAGCTCTCGGAGGAGAGTTCTCAGCACCGGCTCTGGTTTATGTGGGTTTTCCAGCTCTGTGTAACGCTTCTGGGTTCTAGTCCTAGTCGCAGAGTTGTGCAGGGGCTCTTGGATAGCCAGGTAGAGTGAGAAACAGATCCTTGTAGGGCGATGCCCTGTCAGGACTTTTGGAAGCAACATTTGCAGCTCCGGACTTAGACTTGTGCCGAGGTCTCACAAACACGGGGCACAAAGCTTGGTTGTGCATCCGAGCCAGCGCATGCTTAAGCTTAGGTGTCATCCGCTCTCCTCACGAGCTCATCTCCTGACCGTGGGCCGCTCTTGATCGAGAACGACTAGGTGCGGAAGCTATCTACGTTGCGCAAAGACGGATGTTTCCCTGTGTGTATACTTTAAGTAAAATATAAATCCATTCCTCAACATATACATAAATATAGATATAAGTATAATAGATAATTAAAATACATTAAAAAAACATATCTATATATATATATATAGATAGATAAATACACTCACTCACGACGCCGCAAGAGTGCGGTCTTGCGATGCGAAGGGCGACTGCTGAATGGCAGCCGACATCTTAAAGATGCATGCAGTGTTAGCACCCCGGAATCTCTAGCAGGCAATCCGTGTGGCCCATCAAATCAAAGAGCATAACCAAGCACTATCGAGGAAAGATCCGCCCGGCCAAGTTAGCTCCGCAAGCAGCGGAAGAAAAGGTTGGGCACACCGACTGCATCGATACTCAGGCAACTCGTTGTCAGAGATTTGAGTACTCATTGGAATTCGAGAAGTTGTCTCTGCATGTAGAGGCTGTTCCTGATACATGTGTATATGCGTATTATATATACACACATACATACAGACGTACAGACGGTACAGGCATACACGCCCCCATGCATACCCACTCCCCACACACCACGTACAAGCACAGCTAAATTCGTACAGAGATACATAGGTAGACTGTTGTAACATCCATGCCGCAGTCTTCGGCTTTCTCGACAGCAGGTAGTTTGCTATGCCTTCCATGCCCATCGTAGATTCGAGAAGCTTTGCATGTCGCCGAAGTAAGCATCGTGCGACCTCGATTCATGCAGTCCGCCTGCACCGCCATGCTTCAAGTTGTGTTTTGTGTGCTTTGGGTCTTGCCCGCACCGGGCAGTCCTGATGTTTCAGCGGTCACGTTGCAGCTCGATGGCGAGCAGAGGCAACTGACCTGGGACGCGGAGCGCGAGGATGTTGCGGTGAAGATCGGTGAGTTCCTGGAGGCACATCGTTCCGGAGAGCCTGTGCGAAACGACGTGGAGCTCCTCTTGCGACAGCTGCGAGCTCAAACGGCACGCAGAAAGGCAGACATCAGCACACTGCCTTCCAAGAATGGAGGGTCAATCAAAAAGGTTCTCCCCCCAAGGAAAGGAAGCCAGATTGCACTTTATAACAGTCATGAGGCGAACATTGCCATCAGCATTGATGGCCGAGTGCAGTGTGTGCTCGAGCTGGAGCGCTTGTTTGGGGTGCGGTACTACACCCCGTCTCTTTCAAACGCAACGGAGCGGCGGCACGCGTGGCTCGAGGCGGCCAAGACCATCCGAGACCGCTGCGACTGCGAGGGCGGGGGGCCCGGGAGCTGTCCGCGGCGCTTCGACTCGGGCATCTTGGTCCGTCCGAGCTCGGAAGCTGAAGCGAACATCATCGAAGAGGTCTTCTCCGTGGATGAGTGGCGGTACATAGATCATCAAGAGGCGCATGCCGTGATGGCTTATTATGCATCTTCCATGCGGACGGCTCTTGTTGTGGTGAGCGATGCAGCCTTTCATGTCTTTCATGTCTCTTTGGGAAGTGTAAAGCGCATCGCAAGCCTGGACTACGGCTTAGGCACCATGTACATGCTTTTGGCTGGACTGCTCCCAGAGGTAACTGGTCAGCCTCTGGACGCGAGATGTCAATACACGGGGAAGCCGGAGAGTGGCCCTCTCTTTCCAGAGTTTCTGTCTGGAGACCTGCATCTGCAGTGCCTCAGCTGGGCGGGAAAGCTCATGGGCTATGCCGCCGCTGGCACTGCTTTGGAAGACTTGCAAGAGGTCGCCCGGGAGGCCTTCGAAGTTTCAGGTGCCATGCCGAAATACTCCATGGAGCACATCATGAGCGTTACCTTCCCAACGACGGAGTTGCCAGCACGATTCCAGGATGCCCTTCAGCAAGTCTGTGCATCAGACGAGGGCCAGCGGAACTTCGCCGCGTCTGTGCAAGTTGAGTTCGAAAGAATAACCAACTTGACCGTGACGGAGCTGGTTCGCCGCGTGGGGCCCCAAAGCCTGGATGGCGTTGTGATGACAGGCGGCTGCGCGCTGAACGTCCTGGCCAACCAGCGGGTGTATGACTTTCTGGAGAAGGAAGGAGGAGAGGCAGGAGCGGGCTCGGTAGAGGTCTGGGTGCCGCCGTCTCCCAACGACGGGGGCTTGTCCATCGGGGGGCTCTGGTCCGTGGCCCCGCCCTTAGCTCGGCAGCCGCTCCAGTACCTGGGCTTTTCGCTTTGGGATTCGGAGTCTTTGGAGGAAGCAGCGAATCTGCGAGGAGCGCGGCGGCTCCAAGAGTTAGGTGGCGTCGACTTCTTGGCAGAGCTCCTGGTCGGGGAAGGCTCTCTCTGGGCGGAGCGGATGGAGCGTTTTGGCCGTCCGGCTCGGCCGATCGTCGCTGTGGTCAGGGGCCGCCAGGAATTTGGGCCAAGGGCGCTGGGGCATCGATCCCTCCTGGCCGTGCCGGATGCCACGATGAAAGACCGCATGAACCGTCTGAAAGCGCGGCAGTGGTACCGCCCCGTGGCACCGATGATTGCAGAAGAGGACCTCGTCAAAGTCTTCGGCCGCCGCATTCTTTCTCCTTACATGAGCATGGCCCCGGAAGTCCTTGAAGAGACGCGAAAGAAGTTCCCAGCTTTAGCGCACTTCGACGGCACTGCACGGCATCAGTCGGTCAGCCGAGCAGACGAACCCTGGGTCCACGCACTGTTGCTGGCTGTGGGCAAACGCACGGGGCTGGCGGCTCTGATCAACACCAGCTTTAACACAAAAGGCAAGCCGATCGTCAATACGATCCTTGAGTGCCTTCGCATGTTGGATGAGCTGCCGGATCTTGACTACGTGCTGATCGAAGATTGGCTTTTCGAGAAAGCTCGGTCCTGATGCAGAAGACAGCGCTGTCATCTGCACCGACACAGCAGCCAAAAAGACAAGTGTGTTGCAAGACTGTGATTCCGTTGCGAGAGGGTTTTTATAATAATTTTTGAATCAGTTGCAGGCAAGTCGGGGAGCACACAGCAATTCACCAGCTGTAGGGGCTTTCATTCTGAGCCAGGGTTCTCTGAACGGCTGACTCTTTGGTGGCTTCATTGACCTCTCCTGACCTTCTAGCACTTTCGGCCAATTCACAGCTCATTGCGAGGTTGATGCCCATGTCTCGCACCCACTCTCATACTGCCCTGGCGCTAAAATCTCACAAATTAGTTCTTGTGTAGTTTCTAGTATTGACATTCCAAAGATGGTCACAACGGCTGGTAAAGTGCTGCAGTCACAGCTTCCGAGTCGCCGTACAGCTCACCAGCCAACATGAATGTTCTCCCCACCCCCGACCGAATGCGGCGAGATTGCAAAGTTTCTTCCGAGTGGATGGTAGGCACACTGGACTCGAGGCGGGCAAGGCCCCGAGCTCAGAGCTGGCAGTCATCACAGCATGCAGGCTCACTGACTCACTGACTTTGTCAGGCCCTGAAGTGAGTAGGATCTGCAACCAGAGGCAGTGTCTCAGTGGAAAAAGAAGACGAGTGGCTTCGTTGCAGGCTTTGCCTCCGCTGCCGGGCAGACATCCAAGTCGAAAAGCAAAGCAGACCACTGAAACATCCACCCGCCGAGGACGCCGCAACTGTAGCCCACGGCGCACAACGAGCACCCGAAATTGTTCACACCAGTTCATGCTGCCACCCCCCGCAAGAAAGCGTTCAACCACGCAAATTGCAGCAGCTGCCAGATGGCAGCCGAGGTGTGCCTAGCTATACCTCCCAGTCCCTTCGGCAGCAGAGAACGTAATGTCTCGTATCCCTAGTTCCTCGCAGCTTGGGACCATCGCATCTCGTTCAAAATCTCTTTTTGGAAAACACTTAACTCGAGGTCCACTAGCATCCATTTCTGGATGCTCATCTCGACCCACTGTAACACAGACTGCCATAGACCATCAGGCTGGCAAGGACCCGCGCGAACTCGCATCGAGAAGCAGGAAGTCGGCGCTGGCACAACAATGCGTATCGGATGCGGGATGGCAAGCAGTGGTTGCATTCGACGACCTTTAGTGCAGCCATCTCGCTCAGCAGCATCTTTGTTTCAGGATCTGTTGTCGAAAAGAGAATGGTCCTACTCGGTCTGTGCTCGGCCTAACTTTCGTCGTGCCGACTCTATGCCCAGCAGCTTGCTACACCTCGCTAGTCTAAGCTCTCCAGTCCCGACTTGACAAAACGGACCGCAGCGATTCAACAAGTGAGAACACCGCATAAAATCTGGGTCTGACTGGCAAACTGGTACCCAGTATATGGATCCACAAACAGCTCGGTCCCAAAGATGGATCCCAGATGACTCAGCGTGAAGGTCGCTCTCAGTTGTAAAAGATGACAAAGTGTTGCCATTGTTTGGAAGTTTCCGAATCGTTGTGCCTAAACCCGGGTCGAGCCGGATCACAGATCTTCGGTCTCTGCACCAATGACGCACGTCGACCTTCGGCTCTTCCAAAGAACACCGAAAAGAGAAGCCGAGGGTACAGTCAGGCACATGCCAAAGCTTTTTGGCAACGACCATGCTATTGTAATGAGTTGGCGTTGTTACTGCGCCCGTCCCCTTTTTTGATGTGGTGAAGCAACTGAGTGAAATAATCTCGAAATGATTACGAACCTTGGAGAAACTTTTGGCTTCAGTCGAAGCGGTGATTTTCGACCTGAGATAGCTGCAGGTTGGTTGTCCAGTTTGGCTTCACCTTAACGCAAAGGTCTTTCATTAAGAACCGTCCGCTGTAAGGCCGTTTGGTTTTCGCAAATCACCACCACGGCAAAAAGTGCCTCATCCTTCCTGCTCCTGCCAACTTCGTGTGGGGATGTGTGGTGCGTCCTGTGCGAGCTTATGGCCGACATCGTCAGTACTATCTCCTGCGTTCATGATCGCATTCGTGGTCGCTGAAATCGGTTATTGCCGGATCCGCCCACCCTCCTGCAACTCTTGTGGTGTAACTGCCATTGACGTTCGAAATCTGCACGGGACTTTGAGAGAAGCAGTCCGTTCGGGCAGTGGTGAGGATGTGTCGCGTATTGCAGCGAAGTGCCAATGTGAGGCCGCAACTTCGATATCCCAGTGCTGAGGCATCATGTGAGGTGAGCAATGGTGAGCACAGCACGACACAGGGACCGCAGACTTTCCGCCCGTCGGCTGCCGATTCGCCAAGCCTCCATGACAACAAGTAGCTGACGTCGGTGGAGCGAATTTATAAACTTGTATAGACATTGCGATTTCCGCCATGCCGACGACTACATATGGTGGGTCATGCGAATGCAGAATTTAAAACAGTGTGGGGTGACTTGTTTTTGTTGTGCCCGGCACCACATGCGCATAGGCTGCCTTGCCCAGCTCCGCGTTCGAGCTTCCAGATTCCGTAAAGTGTTGTGCTCCTCGTGCCGACACAGCCACTGTGGCTCGACTGCCCGACGGGCTGCAGAGGTCCGGTGGCATGAGCACGAGGTCGTCCCTCGGTCGTCGAGGCGGATGGGTGAGGTACCGTGCGCAGGGATACCGTGCGCAGGGCCGTTGCGGGACTATGCACTGCGCACATTCAAAACCAACCACGCACGTGAACCACCACCAGCAGGGGTAAATTGATCGAGCGGACTGCGCGAGGTCGCCCCGGCCATGGTGCCTTTCTTCCGCCAGTGGTACGGCCAGGAGTCCATCTACTCGTGGATAAATCGCCGACGCTGTGGCTTCGTCGCATACAGCGCGTCACAGCTTGGCGAAGCATTGTGCTGCGATGTCAACATGCAATGGCCTGCCCCTCTGGCACCGAGCTCAGCTCGCCGTTGATGCGACGCTTTCCCCGCTCACGCGCGACGGGGGCTGCGCTTGATGTCTGTCGTTCATCGTCGCTGCTTGATTGCGAGTTCGATTCGCGGATGGATGGGGCCAGAAGTGGCACATGCAGGGATCGGTGGCCGACACGGAGAGAGGTCACTTCTTGTGCCCAACGGAGGGGCGTTGCGGGACACGCGTCTGGCTCTATTGGCCGGGACAACTTCGAGGGGTGGGAGGCACAGGTTGAGTCCCAGCTGCTATAGGGGTTTTGCTAGGACAACAATCGCCGATTGGTTGAGCGGACGCAACCTCTCTCGTGTCGCGAGTGTTGCAAATTTATGAGCCGGTGGTGTAACCGGGGGCATTCATCGCTCACGCGCAGCGGCGCGAGGTCGGATCGCGCCCCCGCCGGCTCTCACTCCAGCCAATTCCAGCCAACCTGCACTCCGCCGTTGCCGCAGTTCTCCCCAATCTGCCCAGTATGGAAGAAGTGTGCGCGGCTAACATCACACACAGGAATTCATTGGGAGGGCTTGTTGCCTCTCGCCCAAAGGGAGTTCCACCGGATTGGGGAGGTATTGCAGCATAATCGCGCTGATGCCTGGGATTATGTCGGGCCAGGGGGGGCTCAATAGAACACCAGCGGGCTCGCCTGGCCTACAACCTGCCTTGCGGCTTGCATTGCGGACGTCCGAACGGAAGCAGATTCCGAATATCCCAACGGGTTATAACCGCTGGGCACTAGGCGAGTGCGGTGCTGTTTGGGATGAAGCTCTGGCTGCTTTGCCGGATGAGGCGCAGGAGGTGGAACGCCATCAACGTGCCGCAATTGCGCTGGCTCGAAAGGGACTGCCAGGAAAGGCTGTCCAACGCCTGCTGATGCCCGGCTTGTGCCTCCGACCTTAGTTGTTGAAACGGCCATGAGGGCCACCCTCACCGCCACATCAGCAAACCTCAAAGAGACCCGCTTGTGAACTTGATTCCGAAGTTGTTCAGCTGCCCAACCGAGCCTTTCCATCAGGATCTGCTGCGGGACCACGTGGCCTTCGCACGGATTTCTTGCAGCAGATTGTCGGGTCTGCCAGTGACCAGGCGGCTAGTGCTGGATGACCCGACTCACATCGTTGGCGAATGTGCTGGCTGATGGTCGAGCTCCGAGGGGATTACGCCCATAACTTGGTCGGCCACAAGGACTGCCTTCGCGAAATTCAAGACGACGTTCCGTGTGCACGGGCGAGGTGTTTAGAAGGTTGGTCGGCAAGGCCTTGTCAAAGATTGAGTTACCTGTACTGCGCACACATCTTCTCCCACATCCGTTAGCACTCGGTGTCCGGGCTGGACACGGATGTCGACAGGCATAGTTTCCTCACACGATGGCCGAGGTTGCACCAGGTTTGGGACGGTGGCTGGAACATGTTTCCTCTACTGACCCACCCACAAGGGTTTCCGATAGGGATGTGGTGATCGATTCACGTGCGGGAACTCAACAAGCATGTTCCTTCATGACCGTGTGTCACGCCGTGGCTCACCGTTTTCCTCTGGAACTCCCTCCTGCTGCCAGGGGCACTGAGCCCGACCTGCATGAGGTCCTCGCTGACGCCAGGTGTCCTGGAGAAACGTACTTTTTTTTGAGACACCTCTGAACGGCATGCAAGCCCATTGGATGTGCGGCATGCTTGGCATTCGTGCGACAATACTCCGTTGTGTCATGATGGTAGAGGTAGGAATGGAGGATCGCGTCTCCTCCGTTGCATGGGTGGGAGCCACAATGTTGCGTGTTCTGTTCGCTCGCAGGTAGCCTTCAGATATGATCATGCGCGCGCATTTTCAGTGTAAGAGCCTTGCTCGCGGTCTGAAATCCTGTCCAGGAAATGTTGTGCGGTTGGGTGAGGTTGGTATTTGGTTGCCTGATGAAGCATGGGGTGATTACTCTGCCAACCCATGTGCTTACCGCTTTCATCAATTTGCCCGCACATGTGTAATTCTGCATGTCGGAGATATGAAGCAGTTTCTTGGTGGGGTCAGCTCAAGCAGCACCTTTTGGTGGGGTCAGATTAAGCAGCAACAACATTGGCAGCGCTGGGGTTGTCATTCCTGGGCTCTAGCGGGCATAGTTGGTCATGGCACCTCTATCTTCGATGCTCCAGCTTGGTGGCAACTGAGCAAGCCTCGCAATCTGGGAGCATTCCCACGTCCGCCTGCTTGAGGGCAAAACCCGGTGAGGAACCAGTGACCATGACCGGCTTCTTCAGCGATATCGCCGAGCTCGGCAGTGGGGGGGAATGCAAACAGCGAAGCGGCATAAGCTCGCTGCGCGGCTACCGCCAGCAGGCCCGACCAGCGCGCAACCCAGTCGTTGATGGCTGATGGGCGGAGGTGTGCCGGATGGCCTTAGCATGCTGGAGCGCCAAAAGCCGGAGCAATTGGGGAAGGCTCGTGACCGAACCTTCCAGCGGCCGTCCAGGCCGCCGCGCGCCGCAAGCGGCGCCAAGCGTACCCCGAGCTCGCTAGCGCGCGACGGGCCCGTCTCGTCGTTTTCGGGGTCGAGGTCGGCGGGCGCTTCGGTGCTGAAGCTGCCTCCTTCCTCCGTCACCTTGCCCGGCACCGTGCGGCCAGCCTTCCACCCCTCCTCCGAGCTGCTGCTTGTGCAGGCTGGGTCCAACGTTGGTCCTTTTTTTTGCGGTCGCTGCCATGCGTGCCTTTGCGGCGTCCCTCCTCGAGCTGCCTGGTGGTGACGTTTGCGATGCGGGTGCGGCGCCTGACCTCCACGAAATCCTCGCCGAGGTCCGCGGCCGCCCCCCGCTCGGCGCAAGCCGCCTGCCGGCGCCTTGAACCCTCCCGTAGCTCGCAGCTGAAACGTGCACTGGGACCGCGGTCACTGTTCGAAAAGAAGCCCGTTAAAAAAAAGAAAAAAAAACCTTCCACCGACAGCCACCGACCTGGACGCCAACTGCAACAAGAAGGCGGGGGTGCGCTCCTATCGAGCTCCGGGTATGTGTCGCGGCTCTTGCGCCTGGCAGCAGCCTCGACTACATGGCCCGGTTGCACATCAGCCCGTGGTTGCGCCTCGCCCCGACGCGTGACAAGGGAAACGATGGTGGCATCGAGGGCACGCTGGGAGCCGTGCCACAGATGCAGGCCGTTGGCGACGACCTCGATGCACCGCTCGTCGCCGACGGAAACGTCGAGGTTCATGTCAGCCAGGCGCACGTTCCGTTCAACCGACACACATGCGCGAGCGCATGCTCGAGCGGGAATGGCGCAAAAGCGGCAGGGGCAGGGGCACGCATCGAAGGAGCAACAATCGGAACAGAGCGCTCGGGATGGCGAGGTTGTACCACATAAATCCACATAGGCAACGCGGTGATTGCACGAGCGGCAAATGGCCCAGCTCGCGACAGCAGCAGCGCACGAGATGCAAGGGAAGGGAGCAAAATGCAACTTGCACGTGCGCTCATCGCCTGCTCGGACGGCAACCGTTTTCGCCATGTCCTCGAGCATGGGCCGCGTCAGCCCTTCCACTGACTGCCGGAGCGCGCGCAGCATGCGGTCAGCTGCGGCTGCGGCCCGGCGGCGGATCGGGAAGTGTGTCGCACCAGGAGGCCTAAGTGGGCCGCGTGACGGTCGGCGGTGGCGGACAGGGTACCCCCAGTCCACCCAGTCGGAAAGGCAGCCGCTCGGTTGGTTGTCAGGGTGCTATCAGGGAGAGGGGCGTTAACGAGGCAGCACAACCAGCAAGGCACCGCGCGATGGCCAGATCATGCGCTTGGGAAAAATGATGCCGTCAAGCACTCCAGCCAAGCGGGTCGCAAGTCGTCGAAGAGGGGCAGGCATTGAGCCAAACCAAACCTACACGAAGTCCTCGCTGATGCCCGGTGGCAGGATGATGCGCTCGTCGACGCCTGCCCCCGCGCCAGCTGTCCGAGGGCATCCCTACGCAGCCTGCGTGCACCCTAGGACCGGGACCTATTCTGAGCAGTCGGAAAAGTGGCTTGTCAACACTACTGCGCCAGGCGTCGCGCCCGACGACCGCAGGCGCCTCGACCTCGTCATCTACGGCGCCGCGCCACTGTGTGGCGCGCTCTGCTGCGATGCGACCCTCGTTTCGCCTCTCACGCGCGACGGCGAACCCCACCCAGGCGCGGCCGCACAGGATGGAGCGGTTCTGCGCACCGCTTACCGGCGCAAACAAGCCACCTACCCTGAGCTCGCGGCAGGTGGCGCACAAGCCCTCTGCGTGCTCGGCTGCGAAGTGGGTGGGCGGTTGGGGAAGGAAACTGCCATAGGAGCTTTTTCCAGCGCGCTGCGGTGGAACCCTGACGCAGTGAAGCTGGTCCAACGCATCCTCGCACTCCGTGCGTACCGAGCCCCGCCTGCGTTGCGAGCGTCCGCAAAGACAGCCTGGGCGCGCCGCTGGTGGAGCGTGCTCTCCGTAGCGGTTCAGCAGGCCGTCGGTCACACGGCGTTGGGGCGCGCCCGGGCCATGCCGGGACCGGCACACACCGATGCGCCGGCCAAGGATGAAGTCCTGCACCCTGGCCGACCCAGACGGGCCGAGCCGCCTGCCGCTGCGCTGAACCGGCCCTAACTCGGGACCGTGACCGCACTCCACTAGGACAGGGACCTTCCTGCTGACGGAAAAAGGCGCGTAAAAAAAAAAGGTGCGCAAAAAACAAAGAAATCCGCGAAGCTTCCCCCCCGACGAAACGGACGGTGGGCAGTCTTCTGACACATGCATCGTGCTGGAGTGGGTTGCTGCAGCTGGTCGACTCCGTAAAAGGAAGAAAGGACAGAGTTGGCATGGACCACCTAAATTGCTTGCGATCTATGTCCACGCTTTAAACCCTTACTCTTTTTGAATGTTCTTCCGCCCAGCTTTTCGGTTCCACTGGTTGCCGTTCGTTGGTTTGTTGGTTTCCTTTGTGGTCCTAAAACCTTCGAAAAGAGGCGTGCAAAAAAATCCAAGAACGTGCCTTGTTTACGTGGTCCTAAAACCGAGACGGTGCTTATGGTTCTGTGATTCTATGTACCAAGCAGTGCACTGATCATGTTCTGTATGGCGATACTGCTTCAAGCCTGACGTGGATCTTGAGTCCCATAACCTGCCGGCTCCGCAACTCTGTATTTAGCAGATTTTGCCTCTTCGATTCATTGATGCCCTGATGATTACCAGCAGCAGTTCAAACCAAGATTGTCCTCCCGGCTGTTTGGATTCATTGGGGCATGTTATCCATCCCGACAGAGGACCCTCCCGCAAAAACACGTCAGCCTCCTGCAAAAAGACCCAAAATGCCGGTACTGTCGCCCTACTGGGGCCCCCACGCCTGTCTGTTGGGTGCTCTTCGGCCTGGAAACAAACCTAAGCTGGGTCCCAGCAAGCACACCGGCGAAAGGGCTAACAGCTAACAACCATAGCAGGCCCAGGGGAGTTTGCACAAAAAATATCCGAACCTATGGCACTGGCTTGTTTTTGCACGCAACCAGTCCAAGTCAGGAGACGTCGGACCTAGCCTACCGCTGCCAAATTCAGCGAGCGAAGAAATCAGTATGTGTGGAACAACGAGGCAGCGAGCGATGAACAAGAATCACTGCGCACTGCATGCTCGAACTCTTCGCCCACGTTCTCTGGCAGCCGGACTGCAAGGAGAATCCGGAGGTCCACCACACAACTATGCGAGGGCATACTTGGAAGCAACAACGTAGATTTTTTTTTTTTACGCGCCTCTTTTCCGCCTGCAAGGTGGCTGTCCTCGTTTGCTGCCAGAAGCAGGCTGACTACCGTCGCTACGGCTGCGCAGGATCGTCGCTGCCAACTGCTACGAGCGCAGGGGCAAGCGACTAGGGCCCGCCGTTGGTCCGGCGAGTTCGAGCACTCGCTCGAGGGGCGGCTCATCCCCCTGACGCGGGTGGAGCGGCACTGGCCAAGCCTGCCCCAGCGCCGTGCTGGCTACCGCCCGCTGCACGGCAACAGCCAGCAAGCCCCACCAACGGCGCGACCAGCCCGCAGCGGCCGCGCGGCGAAGAGCCGGCGGAGCACTTTGGGACCGGACGCGGATGAGGTGCTGCACGAAGCGGCCAGCCTCGCTGTTCCAGCGCCCGCCAACTTCCGAGCCCAGAACAACGAGCTCTTGCGGTCCTCCGCCGCTCAGCTCCGGGTAGGTGCTCCGTTTGCGGCGCTCGGCTACCCTGAGCACGGCCCCGTCCGTATCAGCGGCTCCCGGCTGTGGATGCCCCGTCCGTGCGAGAGGTGAGACGAGAGTCGCATCGCAGCACAGTGCGCCTTGGCGCCGTAGACGACTAACTAAGTCGAGCCGTCTGAGGTCGTCAGCTGGCACGCCCGGTGCGGTAGTGTGCACGAGCCATTGTTGAGGGACGACTTGCCCATCAGAGCCGACCGCCTCGCGGGCTACACGGATTGTTCGAGCTGCCGAACGAAAGAGCTTCTAGCCGCGGTCGCAGCTCACTAGTGCATCTGACAGGCTACGGACCACGATGCTCGCGTCAGGGCCGCAACGGCAGGCGACTTAGGCCGGCGGGGCCTCGTGGTGGAGCGGCGGGCCTTCACTGGTTTCTGGTTGCAGTGGCTGCTTCCAAACGCCCAGTGCCGTGCTGGCGACGGCTTGTTGCACCGCCACAGACCCCGGTTCACGCCTTGTGTGCGCACAGTGCGCGCCCAGTGTGCGCGGTTCCGCGAGACAGCCCTGGCGGGATGGTTCTCGTTCGCACATGTGCGCGGTTACGCAACTGACAATGAGATGATGGAGGCTTTGGGCAATTGGTTGAACGGGCTTGGTGAAAAGTTGCTCGCGAAGCCGTAGGGCCTGAGGGACACGTAGCACGTAGTGCCCCAACAGTGGCTCGTCAACACAACTGCGCCAGGAATCGCACCCGATGACCGCAGGCGCCTCGACCTGGTCATCTACGGCGCTGCACCCCTGGGCGGGGCACTTTGCTGCGATGCGACCCTGGTTTCGCCTCTCGCGCGCGATGGCGAGCTTCGCCCCGGCGCGGCCGCACAAGATGGGGCAGTTCTGCGCACCGCTCCGCGCCGCAACAAGGCCACCTACCCCGAGCTCGTTGCAGGCGCTCAAACCCTGTGCGTGCTCGGCTGCGAAGTGGGTAGACGGTGGAATGCAGACGCAGTGCAGCTGGTGAGGCGCCTCGTCGGTTTCCGTGCGCGGAGAGCCCGACCGGCTGTGCGAACCCCTGCGAAATCTGCGTGGGCCCGCCGATGGTGGAGCATGCTTTCCGTGGCCGTCCAACAAGCCGTCGGCCACACAGCGTTCGGGCGTGCTAGGGCCATGCCAGGACCGGCGCATACCGATGTGCCGGCCCTGGATGAGGTCTTGGACTTGGCGGGGCCGGACGGGCCGAGCCGCCTGCCGCTGCGAGGAGCCATCCCTAACCGGGACCGACGTTTCTTTGGTGTTTTGGAGCCGGACACAGCCGCTGGCGGAATAAGGCGTGTGAAACCAAAAAAAACTTTGTCGGGATGGATCCCGATTCGTGCCTGGAGTGCACGGTTACGCAAGTGGCAATGAGCTGATGGAGACTCGAGTCGGGATGGGTACGGTTTGCGCCTGGGGTGCGCGGTTGGCCACCCGGTTCGCCTGCCCTAAGACTTTACTGTTTTTCCGTGTTTTTTATTTGTGGTTTAATCCTTAAGCCTTCGGGCCGGAGGTGATGCCATTGCTAACTGACAGGTCAGGCCTTCGGGTCTCGGTGGTCCCTCCACTCCATTCCACTCCACTCCACTCCAGTTTCGTGCAGACGTTAACGGGAAATTTGTTGACAAGCAACTCGTTGCGGTGAGCGCGGTTGGTCAGCTTCCCAATGCAAAGGTTGGATACAATCGTTTGTTACTTCTGTAACGCTTCCCGCGTGTGCTACTTTAGCCGCACTTATTGTCGCCATGCCTTCAGTCGATGTGACACGGGCGTCCAAGCGGCCTTCGAGGACATCGTTTGTGGGGGTTTGCTTGCACAATCGCTCACGCTTAACAATTCGTTGATTTCGTCACTGCGGTGCGATTTCGCTTGGGGGTTGACGTGAGCTCTGGTGCAGGCACCTGTTGTTTCAGTGGCTTGGTTGCGGACCCAATGTGCCGGCATGCTTTGTACTTTGTCCTGCATGTCGGGTGGAGACACTACGGCACTGCACAATCAGATCCGAGATTTCATTTTCGATTATTGCAAGCGGGGTGGCTTGCATCCGGTGCTTGGGGCATCACATTTGCTCCCAGGCCTTCCCCCGAGCCTACCACTCTCTTTGGGGCGGGGGTTTCTTGTGGAAAGGTGTGGACCCCGGGCGGCGGCACCAAGGGCTCTTGCCCGATGTGCACCCCCTTTCCCCCCCGCCCTTGTGCTACAGCGACAGCGCCCTCTAGTATTCTAGCTCAACTGTTGTGGCAAGTGATCCGACGATGCCGACGTCTCCACCCATCATGGGCATGAGGACATCCAGTGCATATGTGAGGTATTCCACGCTCATCATATGCATTAACAGCTCCCTGGATTGCTGCGTTTGTTGTTCCAGGGCTGCGCCTCTGAGCTGTTCATTTCCGCGGTAGCGTGTATGTTTATTTACTGTACCTGATTGGTGGCGTGCTCGCCCTCGGTGCTGGAACAGTGTTCCCTCGGCACATGGCCTGTCCACGCGAGCTGAACTGTTCGTCTCCCCCACTGCTTCAGCCACCTGGTCGAAGTTTCTTGTCGTTCGCTCTACTTACCAGACCCGGTCCTACACGCTAATACATTTCGCATCATCGCTTCTGGCGATGCTCCTCCTTGCATCTCTTCCCTCCGGACTGGGACTTCTTGTATGGTCATTCTGATGACGACGTTGTTGGCAGGAGCAGGTTGTGTAGCGATTCAGCCGTGTGCTCGCGAAGACGGGTTTCACGGACTTTTCCATTGGTTTGATTCCGGTGGCTTTAGGTCGCTCGGAACTCGTGGGGGGTTGCACCCGTCTATGACCCTTTGACCATGCCCCCCAAGGACATATGCAGCCCTTGGTCATCTCGCATTATTAAAAAAGGAAAAGAATCTCCGTCTGATGTTTCAATCCGGACACAGCCCCGAGGCTGACGATGGATGATATGGGTCTGGTGATGGAAGCTGGCTTGGGCGAGCCGCTGGTGGGGCACTCGCTTCAGTCTGAGCCGGCCAGGGCCGCTTGCCGTTGCGTTCGTAACACCGGACCGCCGGGTAGTCGGTATTCAGTAAGTATAGTAGTCGGCTGCGACCGCGGCCAATACACCAATCGCCGAAGCTACTACTGCAGACCTTGCCAGGCTTGTCCGAGTGTGAGTGTCAAAAAGGATATGTACATCCGTCGACAGGCAGCGCGAGAGTTGACAAACATATTTCATGGTGGCGGGTCAACGGAGGCTGCAAGCAGGAGGGCTTGGAGGGCCGGCTCAGGCCGGCATGTGCGCTGCTGTTGAACATGTTCGAACAAGGGCCAGGCATTCCACAACACCGCGTGCGCCGGATGCTTTTGCTTGGCGTGATTTTCCAAGAGCCGAGGCGATCCAAAACCGCATGAAGGATGAATCACACGGTCAGGTCGTTTGCATGCCTTGCCCTAGCCAGATGTTGAGGTGTGGCTGCTAGGAAAGCGGGTTATGCGAGGACCACAAAATCGGTGGTTATGACTTTTCCAATGCAATTGTGGGCATTCTTGCCATATTCGGTGTGTTTTCGTAGCGGGGAGTGTCCTGGAGCTGGAATTGTTTCCTGCTGTGCACATTTGCTTTCAAGCTTGTTACGGTAGCTTCTGGGAGGACCTGTTGGCCTGTCCAGATGGGTGCAGCAGTAGGCAAGCAAAGAGCAACTGGTGCACGCGCGGAGTCCGCAAAGCCATTTCGCTCCAGCAGAGGTGGATGGTTTACACGTCAGAAAGATCGGGATGGAGAATGTGCCGCATGCCAGGTGGTCGCGGATGTGGTTGGGGTAGCATAATATGGTAGCATGACTGCCGCATGGCACTTCCAGATGCTTTTTGTGGAGGCTGCGCAGAGCAGCACATCGCGGCCGCCGAATCGTGAGCAGATAGGGTGCGACAGGGAACTTTGGAATGTGTGTGGCATGCATTGGCATGCGCACCTGTGCAGGCGAGCCGCGTGGCGCTATGTGCATGCCATGGCAGCAAGTTTTCCATGCAGCCCGGATGTCGCGGAGCAGGTTCTTGCTGTGCAGCTTGCCATGGCATTTACAACATGTCGGCCCACCCAGGTCGCAGCCCTTGCATGGTTGCGAGCATTTCTGAGATTGTATCCATGCCACCTTTGTGCCGAGGAGAGCTAACACTGCGCTTATGCATTTGCGCTGTGTTCTCGTGAATGCAGAATTTGTCATGATTCTTCGATTATGCACGGCACAGCACACAGCTGCCACCAATTCTCAAACCCAGTACTCGGTCTATGCTGCGTTGCTTACTTTCGTGCTCCAACCGTCCAGGAGTTCATCCATGTTTGTCGAGATTTGCCACCGCGTGAGGGCCCTAACATTCAGCACTAAGCCCATGGTCTTTGCGATAAGTAGAAAGAAGTTGGCTCTGGTTTATGGAGGTTTCCAATGTCGGAACGAGTACGTCCTGTGGTGGTGCGAGGCCATGGTGGACGTAGGAATCAAGGAATCAACGCAAGATCCACGAAGTTGCAATGCTGCAGGCACATAATCGGGTGCGATCGGATCTTTCACAGGTCCCCAGAAGGCCTGAGTGCATGTCAATCCGTGTCATTTGCCTGCTGGCTCTTCAATGCAAGGTGCGACCTTCAGGAGCTGCTCAGTGCCGGTGCAGCGTTGGCCTCGAATTAGGCATTGTCACTGTCGTCAGCGGGCTTGGATCTGCATAGGACGGCGCAGATCTTCGTGTGCATGATTCGGGGGGACACCTTGCAAGTTCGAACCTTGCCCGACTAATGCTCAGGCTGGGGCCACGATCGACGAAATATTGCGGCAAGGAGTGGAAAATCAGTGCTGCCAAAGGCTTGCGGTGTCTTGCTTGCTGCGGAGGGTTGGCCACCAGAACGTGGCCAGCACTCTGATTTGTGCACCAGTGTTTACACATGCTTTGCTTAATCAAGTGTGCTAGCAACGCTCAGACGCAGATCCAGGTGTAGATGCAGAGTTGCTCTCGCAAGCGCACTTGCAGGCGCAGGTGTTCTGTGTCTCTGTCCGCTTGGCAGCATGCTCCTGTAGACAGAAAGCATTCGGAGCATAGTGTTTCAAGCGAGAGCTATGTCAAGCCATCAGCAATGAAATCGTGCGCCTCTTACCTGCGGACTTCCGCCCTTTGTTACCCCGCCCGAAGCTGGCGTCACACCTTCGCAACAACGATGGACTGTGTAGTTGCGCTTTCCAGTTTTCCGGCAACAGCTGCAGATGGGGCATAAGCCATCCGTTAGCAGAGGCTGGGCTTGGGCTTGGGGGTTCTCTTCGACCTAAGTGCATTGGTTCAAAGCAAGCATTCAACCTCTGCCCTCTTGATTTGCGGTCCCCATCGTCAGTGAAGGCCAGCACGAGCTGAGTGTGCAGAGTCGGTTGCCATGTCCGTGGTAGGCTAACACAAACATCTTGACAAACTTTGCGTGCAAATCCGTTCTTCTGAAGCTGGCCTGGCTTTGAGATAATTCTATGGCACGCGAGCTTCAGAAGAACCACTCCACGGAACGACAAGTTGGTCCAGTTAACTGGCGCAGTGGATAAATCACATAATATTGTGTGGGAAAGAAGCGCCTTTCACCATGGCCATTGGGACGCTTCAACTGCAATCGTGGACTCTGCCTGCTCTTCGGGAAGCCATATTGAGACGTTTATTTTGCTGTCTGGGTAGATGCCAGCCAAAAGCACACGACGCAATGCTTTTACAGGGTCCAAGCAGCTGATGCGGGGCAAATCAGCATTGTGGCAAGCTAGGCTGACAGACATTCAACTTACCATGGATTACCTGTCGGGCATCGCCACCGGCGACAGCACCCATGTGTGCGAATGTTGCAACACGCACTACGCAATCAGGGACAACTACCGCAGTCAGGAAAAGTTCTTGTAGTGGCCGTCATGGACCTGTGATCCGAATTTCGCTTCACCTTCCTGTCAAATACACAGCTACGCTGTGGCACACCTACCAGGCCGCACGACCACGCAACCAACTAATGCTGCCAACTTGTTGAAGCATCTTTTCCGCGCCCGGACCTTTTTGGAGACAATGAGGTAGAGCAACAAAGCGAGCTTCGCTGCTGTCCAGCATTCCATTCTTTGGCCATTGGGCTGACATGAGCAGTAATGTCGAAAGAAGTGGAGTGCGGTCCGCGATGATTTCCTTCCACAGGCAGAAATCCTGTGTATCCTGTTTTTTGCATACTGTAGATGGAGTTGCTGAATTGGGACTTGTGCAACAGATCTCACTTGTGTTTCAATTATTCAGCCCTTGTAGCTGAGAGGATGTAAATTTACATGTTGCACACTGCTGTGGGCCATGTGGCGGTCATGATGCGAACACTCGCCAAAAAGTGCAACACTCATTGTTTCTGGACTGCCTAGCAGTGAAAACACGACAGCCGTGATGCTTGGTGTGTAATCATATCCGGAGCCATGCTTAGAAGAAGCCGCAGTGGAGATTAGGAGGGTTTTGGGCATCGGGAGCTGGAGCGGTGCAGGCAAAGAAGCTGTGGGATAGTAAAAGCACATCAGGTCCGTTGTGGATCGTTTTCTCTTTGTGGTGGTTGGAGGCCATGCTGAGGGCTCCTGTGCGTTTGCTTATCCTAACAATCCTAACGGCATCAGTGTCGTGCCGTGCGAGGCCCTGCCGCGCATTTCCCAAGGATTCTGCGGAGCCGAGATTCCCCGACGAAGGCGATTGCTTTAACTGCGGGTGCATGGCCATATTCGCTCCTGATCCACTTAGGTGGTTCTGCAGAAGTTTCTTCAAGCAGGGTCTGAGTCAGCAATGCCAGCCTGGGCACGAAACCACACGAGAAATCGCAAGTTTTTTCAGCAAAAAAGAGTCACAATCTGAGCTCCTGGTCGCCTCGCGGAGCCATGGCTGTGCTTCGCCTCGTGATGGCGATGGCATTCCCTTCCCATGCTTGGGCGCTGATCGACGTTCTTCTCAAGCCGGCCTCGCGGCAACTTCCAGAAGGCACCAGCGGCACCGGGCCCGGGGCCCTGGGAAGTGATGGGCGTGAAACCCGTCGCAGGACACGTGGCTCGATGGAGCTGGCAGGCGCAACTGCACAGTTATCCGAGTTCGTCCACCAACTCAGGCTTCTACCTTCTACCCAGAAGCATATAGCATGGAACTGCATTCATTTTTCACCGATGGCAGGCACCGGGTGCTGTTCAGTTCAATGTCACGTCGAAGGCACAGACAAGCTGCTTCAGGGATTCCTGTCTGAAACTGTGCCGTGCGCAGTGACAGGAACGAGCGCTGCTGGATTTCTACGTGGTTTCAGGATCCCGGGCAGAGCTGCGCTGGCAGCGATGGATCCAAGAGGCTGGGTGCGCTTCTGTGCTCGCCTCTGTGGCCCGTCGTGGGCAGATGTGCAGATCCTTCAGGTGGAGCCTGTTTGCAAGCAGTGCCCTGACTTCCACCTCTACCAGCCACTGGGAGGGAACGAGACGTTGCTCATTGTCAGCAACAAGGACGGCCATTTCTCTCAGCGTAGGTACATAGACAATGGTAGGCCCCGGTACTTCACAAGAATGCAAGGGATGTGGCAGGACGGGCAAGTGGGTGTGCAGTTGGAGTTCGTGGAGGCACTGTTCGGCGTCGAGTCCTGCATGGAGGAGTGCTTCCTGAAGCCGACGGATTTCGTAGCTGCAGCAGTGGCGGCAGCTTCGCCGCCCGGTCGAATTCGTGGGTGCCTGGCAAGGTTGTCACCCATAATTGTGTTGAGCCGAGGCTCTTGTGCGGCGGCTTCCTCCTCAGCCGATCCCTGGCCCGAGATGAGCGCGAGGGGTCTGGTGAAGGCACCGGGGATGCCCGGCCATGGGATGAAGCCTGGGCACCGCAGCTGCTACAGTGCAAGAGGCCGCCAAAGCCTACTGAGGACGGCTGCTGAAATCTGTAAGTAACTTAGGGACTTTTTAGTGGTTTCTTCGGACAGTGGGCGGGTATTCGTAGCTGCACTCAACTGGCCCTGGAGTCGTGGAGAGCCTGGATTCTGCACTCCTGCATCGTGACCTACCCGTGGAATCCCTGGTGCAAAGATCCCCTGACCTTCGGCTTCCGTTGCCTCGCCATTCGCCGGCAGAGAGAGGTTGGATACTGTACTAGTAGTGTCTTGTCACAGCTCTTCTGGTGCTGAAAGGTCCTGGTCGTCAGCTGGGGGTTGACGCTCTTCGTGTCCACGCTGTATGGCGATGTTTTTGGCGAATGGGACCGAAGCAGCGTGAGGGTGGGCGCGGGGTCTCTGGCGGACAATGGCTCCGGAGATGGGGAGACCCCGAGCATGGCAGGCCGCTGTTGGCAGCAGTAGCCGGTAGGGGCCAAAGTCCAGTGATGCCCCGTGCGTGCTTGAATTATGGCAGATTCTGGTGGCAGGTGTCATGCTGATCTCCAGTCTTTCCATGCTCATGGAGACGGTTTTGCGGATCCTCGCGCTAAGCATCTTCCGTTGCAGCTTAGCGGCCTCGCGTGTCCAGCGCAGATGGAGAACCAAGGCCTGTTGGGATCCAGGAGAACTCATGAGCACAGACTGACTGGACCGTGCTGCATGTACAGTATGGAAGACTACTACCACCTAGACCTGGTCGTAGCACAGCTACAGGAATGTTCTCTGTCCCATGTGTTCCAGGCGAGTTCGCTGTCTCTCGCTGTTGCTGTCGTTGCTGCCTGTGTAATCTACCCACTGACGGACGTCCTCTCCAAGCATCGCTGCGGCTTCCCAGCTGTGTGAAAGTCGGACTTTGGAGGCCTTTGATCCTCGCGCGTGCACGCCTCGCCCTCTTTCTGAGGCTACGTGCAGCACCTCTTCTTGCAGTTCTTGGTGTCAGAGTCTGTCCGCGGGCTGCCTCTGGCAGCAGTTGTCGCTTCCATGCAGTATGGCTTACTCAAGGCTCGTGGGCACTGGGATTCATGAAGCCCCTACTTGTAGCAGTAGCAGCCCTAGCAACCAGCACCAGAACGAAGGCCTTCGGAGGCAGGACCAACCAGAGCGAGCTGGCATTGTCGGAGCTGAGTTTTGATGCCTCCTGAGCAGATGACTTCCTTGTATACACTTCGAAGCATCCCTGCCTACCCAAGAACGGGCGCTTCGGCCGTTCATGGGCCTCCAGGCTATGAAACGATATGAAAAGCTATTGGCGCGGTAGACGTTTCGCGGAAGCACTCGGCCAAGCGCAGGCTTGTAATTATGCTCCAATTCGCTGGAGCACTTGCGCTGCGTGTAGGCTTGTAATTGCGCTTTGATTCGGCCGTCCTTTTTTGCAGAATCTGCAAGTAGATCGTGCACTGTGTGTGCCCACCAAAATTTATTGTCGCGACGCGAAGAATCACAAAAAAAGAGTGAAGCACGAGAACTAGCTGAGCGTTCCTGGTGGAGCTCCGTTTGCATGCGGTTTTGCCGAAGCCTGCTTCCGTCGATGCTTGGTCAGTATCCGGCGGCTTGTTGGTCGATAAGCTTCTTCGAGCGAGTCAAAAGCCGTCGGATCTATGGTTATTTAATTATGAACTTTAGCATCTTAATCTCAGTTTGTCGTACTGTGAAGGCTCGGGTGCCAGAGACGAGCGCGAGGCAATCGAGGAGAGGATTGGCATGGCATCGTGTCGTCATGCGCACAGCCGGTGAGGTCAGCTGTGGCTGGATGTGCGACAGAGCCAGGGGGTCCGTCGCCAGAGCTCAGCTTTCCTTGAATTGAGAGAGAGAGGCGAGGGTTCCTCCAACTCTGTATGGTCTTTCTTTCCGCCGCCGTGAAAGGATCAAACCCCAAAAGGGGCCCGGGAGAGCCGGAGAGCTCAACCTGTAGCCCCCGAGCGGCCCGCATAAAATCTGGCGGGCTGCGTGCCGGGCCCTGACGAGGGCTCGAAATGTTTTCAAGAGTAGAGTGCCATGAGCCTATGTAGCAACGTGTAGTCTTGTGTGCGCTCAAGGTTTGTTGTGCTGCGCCGAGGTAACATAGCATGTCTACCCTGCAGAGTCAGGGGTCGAGATCTGGTGCGCAAAGCGCCCGGGGTCCCACCCCAAAGCGGATACCCCTGTCCGGCTATGGCTGCTGCCTCAGCCGGGCCTTGCATTTGGCAGTCATTGACCATCTCTGCTTCCATGCTGCCACGATGCCAGCTCAGGCGCACCTCTTAGCGCTAGGCCAGGTGGAAATTCAGGGGAGCAAGGGCATCCAACAACGAAAAGGGCTTTCTTGTTAACTGTTGAGTAGTGCCTGGATCAGGGGTACCTCCAGCGACAGAGTTCCACCTTCAAAGATGTTGCAGCTGGGAAGTAGAAGCTCGGCCGAAGAGGACCGGAGACTTGAGCAGCGCTTAGCAAGCCACGATGCAAGGCACCCTGGCCCCGGCGTCATCGTCATCCTGCTTGAAGCGAAAGCCGAGCGAGGCTGACTCGTAGATAAACCTTGTAGCTAAACTATGACAAACTTCAGGCCTTACCTGGGGGCGAGAGTCAGAGTGGTGTATGATATCAGGTTGTAGCCAAGTGGCTCAGGTCATCGCGGCAGCGCGGCAGCCGGGCGGCCTCACGGCTCCATCTCGCAGTCAGCTGGACTGCAGGGCACGAGAAGCCGAGTAGCTGGAGAGTTTTGGAGGTTCCTTTGCACAACCTTGGAGGACAACATGACGTGCCGGATAGTGGCTTTTCAGGATATGGGAGACTACACCCACCAGGCCTTATGCTTATCTACGGGATGCTTCCGAAAGGTTTCATGCCAGAGAGTGCAGTGCCCGCAGGTGGATTCGGTCGTCCCGGTGGAAGAGCCACTTTTCAAGGCAACTCCGCCGGAGATCCGGTTCGCAAACTTTGCCGCTTGGTCCAGCGCTGCCTACAGAGATGCAGTGGAAAGCCATCCCATTCGCAAAACAACCTGTGTGTTGCCGAGGAAAGCTTGCAGAACCTGGACGCCACCCTTTGCTTGCGCAATCAAGACAATGTGGCCAGAAGGGTTTCCTACCCAACTGCTCAGCAGTAACTAATGATTTCTGTCAAGCCACGAAAACTCGGGAGAACGCTGCTTCTCAAGGTCAAGATCCTGCATCTCGGTAGCATGGAAGAAGCAGGGTTCAACTGTGCCCGCCTGCGTGCGACCTAAGGCAACCAGATAGCACCTTCTTCAAGGTTTTGCCTGGCAAAGGCCGCAAAATCAACGGAGATGGCGACAACAAGGTCAGAGCGAAGGAAGGAGAGACAAGCAGCGGGAGCGTCAGTGCGTTTTCCTTGGCAGGTCGCACCAGGGATGGAGGTTTCGTACACGGTGCCTTGCTTGCACCCAAATCATGCATGTGGGTGTCACGAGCGAATGGTTGCGCATGACGTGGGTAAGGTACGCTTCACCCCGGATCAGCAGGCGCTTTTGCAAGATGTGCTTTGCTCGTCTTTGGACCTCTTTAAGCCTGAGAGGTTGAGGACTACTCCTACGACCTCGTCGTTGTGACAGAGCTTCTTGTCTTGGAAGAGAGGAAGAGAGTCAGAGTCTCCTTTGAGATGTCGGGCTCCGGTTCTTCTCTGAGGCGGGAGCGCTTCATCGTTCCCATCCGAGCGAGCGGGTGTAGCGCCTTGCTCGACATGCCTGACGAGCTGGACTTCGGCGTGTCGCCAGTGAAGTTTGAGTCGCCGAAGACCATCATGGCTGGGGCCCCGGCATTTGCACTTGTTCTGACCAAACTGGGTGTTCACTCGCGGCATCAGGTCCGGAACGTGGGCGAAAAGGCCACCAAGTTCCTGCTGAAGGTCGATCACTAAAGCCCCGTTGGACAGTGTGGACCGATGCCTGAGTCGAGGTGCCACCACCTTTCAGCACATCAATCCAGGATGGGTACTTAGAGGTTGGCGAGATTATGCAGGCGGGTTTGCAAGGGACAGCTGCAAGTCCGTTATCGCATACATGTTTGCAGGTGGACGTTGTGTTCAGACCTGACAAAGCTGAGCAGTACGAGCCCAGCCCCCACAAGCGGTGCCCGTTTGCGCCGCACTGATGCTTCTGAACGTGAAAGATGCTTGTGTGCCCAGGCGGGACTTGCTCATCCTTTATGGCGATGGAATTGAGGCTTATATGGCCCTGAAGGGGAAAGCAGAGCAGCTCCCTTGCAAGCACGTGCAATTCGAGTGGAAGAGAGTCCTGAGAGCGCACTTCAACCCCTCCTCCAAAAAAAGGAGAGTCCTGAGAGTGTGTCATGCTGCAATATGCTGCAAACCACCTACACCCGTAGTTTGCTTCAGGAACGTGTCTGTGACCTTCTCGGCCGCCCGGCTTTTTGCACGGGAGGTGTAGTATTGTAGCACTGCAACCACGTTCTATCTGCCACTATGCTGCCAACCGAGGCCAACCAGCTTCAGATGGAAGATACTTTTATTGTGCCTCGTTTTCGCCCTGAGACAGCGAGTGCGGGATGCCTTGTTAAGGTCCCATTCAACTGCATGCAGTTATCACCTGTGGGCTGAGGCGCTTTCAACCCAGAAGACAATTGTCATCCACAACAATTCGGAGATCCCTGTGGACTTTAGCTGGCGTGCTTTCCCTTCTATACAGGAGGACTTCGGTAGGCCAACAGTTGGCGACTTGAGTAAAGCCGGCTCGCACCTCTGTTCTGGCCGCAGGAGATTGGCCAGAAGCTCAAGCTCCAGGCTCGAGAACACCAGTTCAGGTGTCCCTAAGAGCATCAGGGCTCTTTGCACCAAGAGTGCACAGCGCAGGTCCAGCTCAAGCAGGAGGAGAGTGACGAGGCTGCAGCGCTGCAGGAGTTGAGCTCGATGGGCCACTCGGATTTTTATTCTTCTTCGCTTTTTTTTTTGGTTTGGTGAGCTCAAGCAGCTTCAGGCGAAGACTCCGACGAGGAGTCTCAGCTTTCCGAGTCCTCAGACGAGTACATGACCAAGTGCTCCTCGCTGGGTGCTTGGAATCTCCGAAATGCCCCTCCAGCTAACCTGCAGACTGTGCAGGCTGAAGGGCGTGGAGCTGGCGCATGGGGCGCTACAAAGACGTCGCTTGCTCCAACTCTTTGCAGAGGTTGCGTTTCACCTGCAGACGCCAGCGACCAATCCGAGGATACAAAAACATCGCGAAGGCGATTCTGGAGGACACTCGTTTTGGCACCCCCATGTGCGGCGTATCTTGATGCAGTTGCCGACCCCTGCGCACGGCTGTCCGTTCCGGAACCACTCGAAGGACCCAATGTTTTTCTACGACGAGATTTTTGCGGTTGAGCCGCTGTCCGGCCGTATTTGGGCGAAGTCCAAGGTGGCCATCACCTTCACTTTCACGCCGAAGGTCCCCGGGTGCCGGGGACATGAGTAGCATAGTGTATCATGGGCATCGTGACAACATGTTTTGGGGGCCCACATGACTTCTTCTTTTGCATGTGTGTGAGATGCCGCGGGCATACGGGCTTCTGGTTTAGCGTCTTTGAGCTTCGGTATCATCCGCTTGAGTTCGTGTCGGTTCTGTGCTGCATCCGAGAACCCGTCCAAAGCACCGGTTGCGTCGCCACTGCATGAAGCATGTGTGTGCCATTGTGGAAGGCGGCTCTGAACTACCAGTGCCTGGCTTATTGTTCCATTGTCGGTCGCGCTGAGCGCTTGCCGCTCTTGCTCAAGGGAACCTTGGCCTTCGGCAAGTCGGCAAGCGTGGGTAACTTTGGCGTCGTCACATGAACCAAGGAATCGGGATTGGGCCCAAGGCTGCCTTCTCTTATGATGAGCTAGATGTTGGCGACATTTTTGTGGAGTCTGTCCACCAGTACGAGGCGCAGGGCATTCGGACGGGCATGTGTCTGCCATGCTACATGTATCCGAGCAAAGCCGAAGCGAGGTCAACTTGATCAATCAAGGCGACATTGCAGCTTGGCAGTGGTTGGACGATGCGTTGTCTGAGCCAGCTGCATCTAGCATGACTGCCGAGGATGTAGAGTTCCGACTGGTTCGCAACTTATCCTGCGGGACATTAGTGTCTGTTATGGATGACAATGAGAGGTGTGGGGGTCCCTGATACCTTAGTGTCTGAGGTTCCGAACACGTCCCCTTTTGGCTCGAAGTTTGCCTTCACGCCAAGTGATGGCCGCTTGGAAGTCGGCGGCGGCTAATCTGAACTCGAGCCCTGCATCGGCGTTACAAGCTGCCGCTGTAGAAAGCAGGCCAGTGCACCATCGTGGTTGAGGTGTGCGGGCGCCTGAGTCCTGTACTGTATAACAATCCAGAGCGAGCTCTTCAGGCAAGCAGGGGTGGATTCTCCAGTCTATCTTACTCTGCACTGTTCTCCAAGGCCCGGATCTTCTCGGGGAGTTCCAGGAAACATTCTACTGGGAGCTGGTAGGCCCTTTGCCTGAATCCAAGTCTGCCGATACGGCGAGCCTGCGCACTGTGCCAAGCGTCGGTGCCAATAGTTCCGAAGATTGGAATGGGACTGTGTAAGTCCGTCATCATGGAGTTGGTAGTTTGTCTGCAGACCTCGTCTGGCATTCCCGAGTGTGACCTCCAAAACTCTTCAAACGGCATGTGACATGTGATTAGCCTTCCGGAGCCCTGGCCGGTACCCTGGCCGAAGCTAGCTCAGAGTGATTGAGAAATGCAAAAGTTGCCGGAAAGCTTTCTGCAATTCTGCAGAGCTGTTGTCATTACCAAGCTGAGACTTGTGCACGGCCAGGAAGCACCTCCAAGATAGCACTGGGCTTTCGGGGCCATTCCGCTTCTCGGCTTCTCCATCCAACCCTGAGTTGACTGCCATCGGCCGGATTCGCGTCGATTCTTTCGGCATGGAGTGATGTGATGCTGAAGCATGCGTAGGGTTGAAGCGGACAGCTTGGGTACGACTCTGAAGCTGAGCTCGAGCTGGTGCCTGTTTTGCCCGTCAAGGGGGGGGTCATCAAGAGATGACAGCCATGCTCCTTGCCAGACCTCAGGTCTCTCCCACTTTCCACTTCGACTTGGACCGCATCTCTTTTGGCGTAGTCAGCTACGGCTTTCTCAACTCCAAGACGCTGACGCTCACGAATACCTCAGAGGCTTCCCCGTCGCAGCGAGAGAGCAAGTCGAGGGATGATAAAGCAAAGAGCAATGGCAAAGTACTGTACATATGGGGGTAACAAGCTGATGATGCATAGAGCCTGGGTTCAAAAAAATGGGGGCAAAAAGAAGAGACAGATACGATAAGGCAGCAATGGCGACGAGGACAGGAACAACATTCCGAGGAGAGCAGCAACAGCAAAAGCAGCAACGAACTGTCCGATCTGAAGGCCTTACATGTCCAAGAGCAACCAAAACGCCATTGGGCCGTTGTTATGCAGTAGGAGCACCTGCGGAGCGCACTTTGCATGACATTTACTTTGGACGTCATGCGCGCGTAGCGTTTGGCTTATCAAGCATGACCGCGTAGGCTTGGTAGGGTAGTATGCCGGGGCCCAGAAAGAGACGCGGACGCGTAGAGCCACCAATCCCAGATGATAGCGACTGGGAGGTAATGGACCTCGAGTATGAAGTGGAGTCTACCGGAGGATGTATGAAGAACTGTCACTGGTGCGGAATCAGGAAGTGTACAAGGGAGAAAAAGAATCACCAGAAATGCGCCTGGTTCCTCCCCCGGGAGGACCAGGGCGCATGGAATGCCCTACCCGCTGCGCGCGGAGACTACGTAGAGCTGAAGCTCCTTGATGCCTCCCACCACCCTCAGGGGATGGGAGAAAGCCCCATGCGATATGGGGAGTGGTTTACAGGTACCATCATCGCGGTTTCAGATGGGTACCTCCAGTGGTGGCTGGACGAAGGAGAGGGCTCTGCGGAGCAGAGGTGGTTCTCCTTCCACGTCTGTGCCAAGACCCCTGCCACCTGCAGAGTGTCGAAAGGGCGCCCCGACATGGAGTTCCACTTCGAGTCCCTGACCCCCTAGCGGAGCTCGGGACGCCTCAGCAGCCCGCGTGGCTCACCCAACCCGCTGCGGCGGCAGATCTAAAGTGGGAGCTAGATCGCTTGGGTGGCCAGCCACCACCACCAGCTGCGGCTGAGGTTAAAGGGGGAAAGAAAGAGCGGGAGAAGGGTCTCGCTGCACCTTCCTGGGGTGCTCCCCCTGGCGCGGAGTCCAAGCCCCGGGGCTTGCCGCAGAACTCGACGACCTGGCCAGAGATTTGAAGGATCCTGGGCAGGGTCGGAGGGATAAGCGGAAAAATCGCCGAGAGCGCTCTCAGGAGCGACGCGCCAAAGAACCCCGTGCGCGGGAGAAGGCCTCGGGGCCAGCGGCGGAAGCAGAGGCTGCCCTTGAGAAGAAGAGGCGCCGCTGGCTGGACCCGACGGGCCACCTCAGTGTCTCCTCTGAGTCGGAGACCAGAAGGGGGCGCAGCCCTCGCAGGCGTCGGTATCCTCTGACTCGTCTTTTCGCGAAGCCTCCTCGTCTCGCGACCGCCAGCTGCAGCTTCTGGAGTACTCGGAGAGGGACCCAGGGCGGCTGGCGGCTCGTCTTCTGCAGAAGATGCGAACGCTGCTCGCACGGGACGGGGGGGCGCTGAACTTCGCAGCCCGAGGAGATCCGGCGCCACCTGTGGCGACCAGCTATCTCCTAACCATACTGGTGCCGGAGTACAGGGCGAAGGTGGGAGTACCCCTCCTGAGAGAACTCAAGACCCTGTGCAAGACTCTGGACCTGGTGGTCGAAGGGGAAGCGCGGCGCGCCGCAGACCTTCTCGCGCAAAGAGTGAAAGCGATCGAAGCCTCCCTGGCCGACGATCACTGGCTCAAAGCGCAGTTCTTGGAACTGGTGCCGCGAGAGGGAAGTCTCCATGGAGACCGACGAGGCGGTGATGGCGGCCCGCCAGCTAGCCCTGGAGACCAAGGTGAAGGAAGCAGGGCAACGGTCTTGGGGCACGCTCGCGCGGACGAAAGCGAGCCGCCTCCGCTCCGGACCTCAACCCCCGAGGGGGAGAAAGGCAAAAAGGGAGAGGGCAAGAAAGGAGAGAAGGGAAAGAAGGGGCGAAAGTACAGCCCGCCGAGGCGGAGAAAGGCGGGGCCCCCACGAAGCCCTCTCCCACTAAGCCCAAGAAGGAGAGCCGGGGTGCGCCCCAGGGTGCATCTCCGGCTGCGGCCGAGTCCTTTAGCCCGGGGCAGGAAGAAGAGTGGGCCGATGAGTGTGATTGAGGCCTTTGGGGTCAGCGAGGACGAGGACACCCTCCGTGACTCCCTGGAGCACGCAGCAAAGCATGCGGCGCCGGGTTGGTGGAACCTGAGCCACCTTCAGGCTGCAGTCCGCAGGCTCCTGTCGGGGAAGCCAACCTGGAGGGCAGGCGGTTCCCTATCTTGGCTCTTTCTTCCGAAGAATGGAGGAGACCGAGGCAGCCCCCCCGGGCGCGGAGCCCACCAGGGAACAGGACCTGCTCCCGATCCATGTTGACGCTACCTGCAACATAGAAGTTGTGGAGAACTGCTCCCAGCTGGTTCTCGAGACCACGCTGCACACCCTCAACTTCCACTACTGTTGTGGGTGGATCAGCCCTGTGTGCTGGCCACCACCTGAAGAGATCACCCCGCGGCAGGCGGAGGCTGTGAAAGGAATCGTGAAGGCCTGTGCTGGCTGCTTGGGCAGAGGCCTGCCTCTGGGAGGACCGGCTGAGGCCGAGAAGATCCTCTCCAGTCGTTCTCGCGACTACGAAGGGAACATGGTGGAGCGTGTGGGCGAGATCCAAGCGGATCTGGTGATCGCTGCCTGGCCCAAGGTTGGTGAGGCGGCGGTCGCCAGCGTCACCGACTTTTTGACCGGTGATGCCCTCCAGGCCGTGCTCTCACCGAGACCTCACTTCAAGAGAGGGAGCGACCAGCCTAGAACCTCTAAGAAAGGTCGGCTGCATGCCACCCAAGAGGAATGGAACAAGGTTGTCGCAGCGGCCTTCCAGCGGAATATGATGGGGCCAGTGCCGCGCGACGCACAAGGCCACCTGATTACAAATGGTGCTGGAGCTGTTGAGAAGCGGAAGCTGGTCGGAGGCAAGGAGGTTGCTATGCAGAGGTTCATTAGCAACTTCGTCCCGATCAACGAATACCTGGAGGCCCTTCCAGGTGATCAGGACTTCCTCCCTTACGTGGCTCAACTTGGCCTGCTGCTCCTGGAGGACAACCAGACTCTGATGATAGAGCCCGAAGACCTTACCTCTGCCTTCAACCTGTTCCGGATGCCCGACGCCTGGCTGCCGTACTTCTCGTATGCCAAAAAGGTGCCCGGGCATATCCTGGGCTCCAACGAGGTGTGGGTCAGGCCGGGGCTGCGCGTCATCCCCATGGGTTGGAGCTCCGCCGTCACCATCATGCAGGCGGTACTCCGGAACCTTGTTTTCACCAAGGCCGGGGTGCCAGAGAGCCTGGAGATTTCCAAGGTCAAGGAAATACCCGCTGAGGGCGGAGCTGTACTTTACCTTGACTCCTTTGACCAGGTACGGATGGTAGACACCACGCTGCGCGCAGTGGAGGAAGGTGTCGCCAGTCCAGAGCATGAAAGGTTTCGGGCTGCGTGCCTAGAAAGAGGTTTCCCCCTCAATGCCTCCAAGTCCCTCGCGGGGGCGCTCCGAGGAGGCATCCAAGGAGGGGTGCTCGATGGAGACAAGGGGCTATTTCAGTGGGAAGCGACAAAGCTGATACTTGGGTCTTTTAGCTTCCGCCTCCTGGTCGGAGGCTGCCTTGAGGAGGTGGGTTGGAATCGCGACCTTGGTGGCCGCCTTCCGGCGCCCGCTCTTTGCAGTTTTCCAGGAGATCTTCCCCCTGATCGAGAGGGCCAAGGAAGGAGCGGTGGATCCCGATCCACAGGTCATCGATCAGATGCTGACCTTTGTGCTCCTGCTGCCCTTGGCCTCCACCTCCTTGAGGGCCAGAGTTTCGGGTGAGATCTCCTGCTCCGACGCCTCGCTTTGGGGAGGCGGCGCTGCTGTGGCCCAGACCGCTCGGAGGCCCACTGTGGCGGCAGTGGAGGAGGACGAGGTTGGTGTTTGTGCCCGCTGCGGCGGAGTCGAGTCTTGGGCGCGGGCACTTCTACCCTTGCCCCGCTTCATGTGGGAGGTCCTTTTGCTCCATCTGGTGCATTGAGGAGCATAGGGAGCACAGGTGTGCTAGGAGAAACTACCTGTGCCCCACATTCGCTGAGTTCTTTCCTGAGCCAGGCCAGCCCCTTACGGAGGCCATGGCCTTGAACAAGGTGGCCGTGCTCACAGCCTTGGGGCCCAACGTCAATGACAAAGATGATTTTTGGAGCGCGGCTGGGAAGGAGAAGCTAGAGAGGATGGAAGCGGACCCACTGGTTGCGGCCAAGTTTTAGGAGTCCACCTTTCAACACCTTTGGGCTTGGCAGGGGCGAGCAGGCACAGCTTCAGAATGGCAGATGGGTGGATGCCCCTCCTGCCCTCCGTGCCGGAGGGCATCTCACGGGGGTAGCCGGCCTCTCTCTAAGGCCGCCGCCTTCGAAGTGAGGAGGGCTAACACCCTCGCCCTGAGAGCTTTGAAGTCGTTGTCTCGGGCCGTCGAGGAGAACTCCCTCTGCTACGTTTGCCAACCCTGGGGCTCCTACCTTTGGTACCTCCCAGAGGCCGAGGAGCTAAGGGAAACAAAGGGGATCTTCTCCACCTCGTTTCCCTTGTGCTGCTTCGGCGGACCCAAGCGGTGGGTAGAGCTTCTTCACAACTCGCCTGCGGTCCACCAAGCCCTGCACCGGACCGAGTGCCGAGAACACGAGGAAGAGCCCAAGGCTTGGTACGACAACACCGGGCGGATACGATTCGCCTGCTGCGAAGAACTCCGCCTTCCGGAGGATCTGTGCGACACCCTTGCCCTGGCGATCAGAAAAGATCTGGCTGAGATCTGTCCCCTCATCCCAGGCAAGCTCACAGATCGCACGATCGCCGCGGCGGAGGCAGCGGCCGAGGTGATTGCGCCCATCGCCCGGGAAATCCTTGAGAACCCCATAGAGCACCTGCGGAGGATGCTTAGCCGGGGCCATTACCGAGGTACCGAGGTTCGGCTCATGGCTCCGGGCGAGCCAGACAACCTCAAGTTGGTACCCTACCCGGCGCATCTCTGGCGGTGGCGCAACACGTTGTCCTTCGCTTGGCACAACGAAGACAACATCACCGCGCTAGAGATGTTGGCGGCTCTAGCTGAGATCCGACGCCGTGCGCGGCAGCTGAATACACAGGGGACAAGGTTCTTTCACATCCTTGATTCCCAAGTTGTGTATCATATCATGGCGAAAGGAAGGGAACACAGCAAGAGACTGAACAGGCTGGCTCGAAGGATGATGGCGGTTCAACTTGCGGCGCAGTTGCAGGCACTCGCGCTTTGGACCATTTCGGCATGGAACTTTGCCGATACTGCGTCCAGGAGATTTGCTCCTCACCATGGCTCCTAAGCTCCACCTTAGGTTCCAAGGTTTGAACCCCAAATCCCGAGCCAACTACCGCCGTGCCCTACTCCGCTTTTTTGATTTTCTGTCAACGGAGGAACTAGAGCTACCCAACACGGTGAGAGACCTTGACTCAGCCCTTGGGGAATTCATGAATGAATCCTTCCAAGAAGGTGACTCACCTGGGTATGCAGGGGCTGCCGTCTCTGCTCCTCCCCCGACTGCGGTCGAGACTTTATACCGCCACTCAACTTTATTCCAACTGGATGAAGGTTTACAAACCATGCAGGGCCACACCGGTCCCTTGGTCCATGGTACAAGCCATGGCAGGTGCTGCCCTGTCGGCAGGTCAAAAGCGACTTGCAGTGGCGCTTCTCATCGGGCACGTGGTGGCTGCCTTGCCACACACAAAAACCTCCCGCGGGAGAGCGCAGAGCGTTTCACTCTTTGACCCTTTTTTGTGCCGGGTGCTGCCAGCAGCCATGGCAACGTGGTCACCTGATCAATCCATAATTAACTCTTCGTTGCAAACTTTTCGGGCGAGATTCCAAAAACTTGTGGTCTTCCTGGGATTGGAAGAAGGCACCTTCCTCCCCTACGGCCTTCGCCGAGGAGGTGCCACTTTTTACTGGCAAACCTCGCAAAACTTTGAGGCAACCATGATCATGGGAAGATGGCAGGATCAAAAAACCTGTCGCATCTACCTTGACGAAGCCCGCGCACTGCTGGTGCAGCAACAGCTCGCTGTTTCTTCCCTCCCTCGCCTCCCTCATTTCGTGCAGCAGTGCCGCCGGCTTCTTTCAGAAGCTTGACGCTGCGCGAGGACGGCAATCGCTCTTGCTCACTGGTGGTGGGGAGCGCTTTTAAAATGGGAGGCGCACCGCGGTGCAGTTTCACCTTGTACGTTGGCCTACCACCCGCGGGTGAGTTCAGGCCTTGAGTTGCCAGGAGACCGCCGGCCCTCGTGGGCCCCCTGGCTTTTCACCCGTGCTGTGGTTCGTCCACGGTGCGCTGATCATGACCGCTGCCTCGGTCTTGAAAAAAAAGAGTGCTCGCGTGACACACGAGTCCAATATGATTATGGGGATGTAATGCGGGCATTTGTGAAACTGGGACGAGCAACGGTTAGTCTTCATGCTGAGCTGCGAAACGCTACACAAAAAGGCCAGTGGTTATTGTGTTAGCGAGACTTCCAAATCATCTGCACCAGTCCACACAGTAAACACTTGCCCAGGTTCCGATGCGGTTCGCTCTGCGCATTCCGGGGGATGGGCGAAGTAACCAACGACGCTCAGCGGGATTCCTCGACATGTTCATTGGGCTGTGCTACACAGACCTGGACCTACCTTTCGTGAGTGGGTGACAGAGCTGAGGTGAGTTCGACGTGATCCCACCGAAGGGCACTCTGTTGCCCAATTGCTCTCAGAAGATCCAAATCGACTTCGTCAGTGGGCCTCTGAGACGACGAGGGACGTCCGGAGTCTTCGTGTGCATTTCTCTGCTCCAAACCAGGCCTCAATGTCAAGTCCTACGATCTGTGTCTAGTGGTGGATCTCGACGGTGTCGGACAGGTGCCTGAACAGCATCTGGTCGTGTGATGACCTGCACATGCAATCGCAGGGCTGTCGTCTTTTCTGTGGTTGCCGCCGCCGTCCCCAACTGTTTGTTGCCCGCATGCTGGTAACGTTCCTCATTTTCTACAGCAGAAGCGCACCTTGCACAGCGGGGCTTTCTTCTCAACACAAGCTACAAAAGTAGAAGTCAGTACAGACATGTGGACCTTAGGAGTTTTGTAACTTGTTCTCTCAAGCTGTCACTGCGGCTCTCGAGTTTTCTTCCTTGCGCAGATGATGCCTCGGGCCTAGGATCCGTTCCCTCATAAACCCAATGAAGTTCAGAGCTGCCAATCGGCACACATGGGAGTTTCCAATTTGTTCAGGTCCCTGACCCCTGATTGAAGGCATGTGTCTGTTACGATTACATGAAAAGCAAGCAAGACGAACCAAGCAACACCGACAAGTCAATGAGCATGTCGGTCATAAACTAGTGGGAACAGGACGTGTCCGTGTCGCTGTGCCGCAGTCTAGTGGCAAGCTTCGTCTGTGGTCGCTGCTACGATACCAGCACTTCAGCAGAGGAATAGTGCAACGTTTCGGAAGGCAGAAGCCAACAGTGAGATCCTTCCTGTGAGGATCCCTTGCAGTAGTAGGGAACAGTCATGCCACCTTGATCACCAAACCAAGTCGTGCTGTACCACTGCGAACAGACAGACCTCTTCTGGCGAGTCTGAGTTGTAACAGCGCAAATCGGGCACCGTACAATTAAGAAACGATCGCAAACATCATAGAACCTGAATACTAGGATCTGGCCAAAACCAGTAGGTACCCTTAAGGCCAATCATCTCGTGGTCTTCGCTTCGGCTTCGGCCAGAGTAGTTGACACGATTTATTAGTCTGTGAGTCTTTTCGTTATGTTTGAGGTTTATTGTTCCTATTATCAGTACTACTAAGAATCTGGTTGTCTTCCAGCTCAGGAGTTGGCGAGCATCCCAATCCAAGCGCGATGTGCAGTACCGCAAGTGGCGCTGGAGCCTTCGGAACACCTGGAGTACGGCTCCTTGGATGGGATGCACGGGGTGCTGTAGCGGTGTAATCTTGGATGTGATGGGGGGCTGCGGCTACACGTCAAGGCACCTGGCAAGTGGTGTTTTCGAGTCTCGCTCGCTTGTGGTTTGTCTGAGTCGGCCTCGCCTTGGTTGTGGCTGCAGATCCTCTTGCAGGTGTTTTGAGCCAGAAATCTCGTCTTGAATGACTCTAGCTTCATAGGACAAGCCTCACACCATTCAATTGGCGCTAGACCCCTCTCGAAGAACGCACTAAAGCTGACCCTGACTTGAATGGAAGAGAAAGGTGACATCTTCATCCGATATCCCTCGCACCAGACTTTGGTTTCTTTGGCAGCATTCCAGTGCAAGAGCAAAGGCAGAACTAGCGGCCAGAATGAGGAGGGTTCAGGCTGTTTGACTGACTCTTCGGGCTGTTTAGGCTGTGCAAGTTACAAGGTTCAGGGATCCAGCTCTAAGTGTCGGAAAAGCAGCGGGAGCATATCCCGGGCCAAGCCAGTCTCGTGATAGGTGGCAGCAGACGAGAGACAGATAGATCACTGTTGGGGCATGTTTCGCGAGAACTGCTCTTGAGGGCTGAAGCTGAATTGACTGCCGGATCATGCCCCAGGTGCTGAACAACACCTCAGCCTTGCCAGCAAAGTTTCAGATCATGCCCCAGGACGATTCGACGAAGCTTGGTTGCAGCTGCCTCTGTGAGATGCTACAATAGGTCTCCAAGAATCGAGCCATGGGATATGACAGGTATGACATCATAATTTTTTTTCCTGCCTGCAGTTCTTCACTTATCCTGCCTGATTCTCAGGAGGTCGATTGCAGAGTTTGAGCCGGATCAGTCCTTCGGCTCAGTGCCTCCGGCTTCCTCGCATGCAGCTCGGCAGCGAAAGGTCATGCAGGGTTCAGAGCAGTTTGGAGATCTTCAGTTCTGAGAAGCATGATCACCATGCAGCTGCTAGTTGTGCAGCGCCCTCTGTTGCGACGAGGTCCTCACCTTCACTCTGACCTCGCAAGTGATAGGAACACTGCAGATTCCGATCACCATCCGGATTCTGGGGCACAACTCTGCAAGACACCGGGCCGCAAGCTGCAGTTTTTCGCCGGTCGGCTTTCCTTGGTTTGCTCAGTTTGTGAATGCCGGGTGTGCCAAGATACGGTGATCTTGATTGCCAATACGATTGGGCCTATCGTCAACATTGAGCCAAGCGTCGTGGACTGGGGCAACTCACACTGCCTGGAGCCAATCACGCGGTCTGTACTGGTCAGTAACAACTCGGTGATCCCAGCATCGGATGCCTGGCAACAGCAGCTGTTTACGCCAAACCCCGTTTCTTAAGTTTGGATTCGGTGCTACTGAAGGTTAGGTCATCGTATCAATGATCCTGCTTTGAGTTCAGTATGCCATGATTGCCATGTGTATCTTTGAATCCAAGGTTCGCTGCATCATGAAGACCCGGAACTCGCTCTGGACGTTGTCTCCGAAGGCCATGGAGCTGCAACCACACGAGTCCGCCTACCTGCCTCTTGGCTGCAGCTTTCCAATAGCGGCCTGCTGCTTGCTGTCGCTTGAGAAATAAAGGTACATGACGCTGACCATTGATGAAGTGGCCAAGATGACAGACATCGCGCATGCCGTCGGACTGCAATGAGAGTCGCCCTGTCGTTGTGTAAGAACAAAGCGGTAAGCCAGGTCATCGTGCACGAGAGCAACGACGTCGCAGTCACGGTGCGCGCCAAAGGGATTGGCACGCCTGTGACCTGCAAGGAGTCGCCGCTTGACGAAGTTAGAAGCTGTTGAGCTTTCAATGCAGCTCAATATTAGTTTTTTAGGTCCTACAGAAAGGGCAAGACTAAGGCTCGAGCTCATCGACTTCGGTACGCAGTACACAACTCAGACACACTCGAGGGAGGTGGTGATCGAAAATCGTGGGCGCCAACCACGAAAGCTAGTTTGGACGCTCGAGCTGCTTGGCTAGAAGGAGGTTTTGTCAGGTCATATGCGACTCTCAGTCTCCTTTGCCGCAGGTCAGAAGAAACCAAGAAGAAGGACCGAAAGACGCCAACGAAGGACAAGCCGGCAGAAGAAGGCGGAAGATAAGCATAAGGTAAAGCTGTCTTGCTTCACGATGTTTAAGCAGGCCTGAGTGACATCTGGTAGACAGGGACGGCAGTGTGTCGGATTTTATTTGAGGTTCGCGCGAGGGTGTCGACATGGTGGCCGGTTTTCGGTGGTTCGGGTGATCTTGGCGAGTTGCTGCGTGCTATTATGCGAAGGCGATGCTCGAATCTTCTCGGTAGTGCCGGACACCGTGCAACTCGGCCGCAGGCACGCTCAGGAAGCCACGTTTTGAACTCTGCGCACTCCGTGCTTGTCTTTCTGCTCCGTCGGCATCTGTGGCGCATCGGCCGGGAAGGGCGGGGGAGAGTTCTTCACAACTTAGCCATGGAAGCGCTTTGGCCATGCCGAAGCCACCCGCCGGTCGAGATTGGATCGATTCTGTCGACGACACGTTCGACACCTTGGCGCGTCCCGGGGCCCGGCCTTCCCGGCCTTCACAAGCAAGTCCGCCGAGACCCTCCCGTCATTCGCGACACTCGCGAAAGTCTAATGACAGCCCCAAATCGCAGCGCGTCAGTGAGAGGTCGCTGCAGCCAGCAAGGGTGCAGGCAGACTCCTACCAAGACTGGAGACAGGCACAGGAAGAGGCAGCCCGTGCCATTCGGGCGGTGGAGCCGTCCAAAAGGAAGAAGACACGCTTCTACAGTCGGCTCCGGGTCTGCGTCGTCGTGTGCTTCGTCGCTGGCTACATTGCCTTGGTCGCGGTCCTTGTCTCGGCCATTCTGTCCGAAAGGAGTGAGCTTGGGGAGACCGGCGAGCCGGAATGCGAGAAGCTTTGTCCTCTGAACACCCGGTGCCGGATGGAAGAGGGCGAAGCTCGCTGCGTGGCCTTGCCGGGAAGCAACCTGGAGACGATGGAGCTGATTCTGTGGATTGTGGTGGGGCTGCCTTCCTTGATCTGCATCCCCTGTCTTTTTCAGTGGCTTCTTCGCAGATGTTGCCCCAAGTGCTGGGAGAAGATGGCGAAGTCGCGGTGGGGTTCCGCGGCCTTTGAAGCCTATCAGGCCGACACGGAAGCCTTGGGAGCGATGCTCGGCAAGCCGCAACCCGAGACCTCCGAGACCTCCGAGACCCCAGCGCCGGCCGTGGCCGAGGCCCGGAGTTCCAAAGAGGACCCGCCGGGCCAGGGCCACAGCCAGGGCCACACTGCAGCGATCCCTGTGGAAGATGGCTTGAATGACCTCTTCGCGCCACTGGCAAAGAGCCGCCCTCCTAAAGCCTCTGCAGCGGAGGAGGAGGAGCTGGACCTGCTCTTTGCACGCAAGCCCAAGCCCAAGGAGCCCGAAGAGGTCGTTCCTGTAAGGGGGCCGCCGAAACCTCCCTCCACAGACCTGGAGTCGGCCTTCAGCCATCTCTTCCACAAGCGCGCGAGGCTCCTACCGAAGCCGCAGCCAAAGTCAGCTGCAGTCTCAACTCCCGGCTCGGCGCTGCATTCAGACTTCTCGGCGGGGATGAGCGTGCTCTTTGCCAACGTGCAGAGCTCCAAAGCTAAGCAGACTTGGGACGCCCGGAACGATCCGGATCCGCAGTCGCAGTCCACCGTCATCGAGGCCTCCAGGGTGCACAGCGAAGCTCCTGCAGGCGTTGGGGACTTTCTTGACCAAGATCTGGGGGACCCGCCAGATTTCTTTGCTTTTGCGAAGCTTGTAGCGGGATCTGTGGATACCGCTAGAAGCCATCTACACGATAGCGATGCTGCCAGTGATTCCGGCGACTCTCTCGGGCATTTAGAGCCCAGTGACCTGTTGGATTTGTTTCACCCGCCTCTTGACGGATGGTGAATCCCATGACAGTCATGGTTTGCAAGTCCTGTCGCCACGGCAAAAAAAGGTACGGGGTATGGGCTAGGAAGCGTAGGGGCCCTATACGTACTAATACTACGAACGTGCAAAGCCAGAAATCCCTTCGGCACCGCTAGGCCGTTGTATGAGATGGCCCCCGAGTGAGCTTCTATACTTTCTTGGGATGAAGGGTGTGGCCCGTGGGGCAGCTTTTTGTCCATGTAATAGCCGGTGGAGTGAGTGGGAAGAGTCAAGAACCCTTGCCCACCAAGTTCCGAGCGTCTTCCGAGGACTTTGGATGGGAAATGCGCCTTTCGCTTCGTTTTCAACGCCTCGAGTCCCAAGCCTGGCTCGCTCTCGGACACCTTGGTCTGCACCGAGCCACGAGGCTCAACACCAAACAGTTTCTTAAACCTCCCATAAGTGCTACAAGTTACAAGCATTAACGCATCTCCTGACAAGTAGGCGAAGGGTCGTTTCGCTTGGGGATGCCTTCACGTACGAGAGCATGTTGTACTGCTCGTTTCTACCGCCCTGTTTCTGTGTTTGTGTATGTTTGTACAGTCGGCACGCTTGCTAACTGACGTTCCATCGGGTTTTGTCCTGTATGCGGTTATCTCGAGGGTGACGCCGTGTTTCTTCTCTGTACTCTAAGATTCGGATCTCTTGCCCAAGTCTTCTCCACAGCTTGGATGCTTTCCTTCCCAGAAGCGTTCGCAGATGGGTCCCCAGATCGAACGCCGAGGCTCTGCGGCAACGACCGGAAAGGGAATGCCATCTACAAGACCGAGCTTCGAGGAAACTTTGTACCCCGCCAGCAAGCCACCAGCAGGTTTTTAGCTCCCTCAAGTCTGCTTTGGACGTTTTCCCGGCGAGGTGCTTCCACTGTTGGAGCTGTCCGCCACGTCCGTTTCCTTCAGTGGCTCAGTTGTAAAATGGATTTTTGGTGAAGTGCGCTCTAGGATGCTAGGGCGTTCGAATTGGTGCCCCAAGCCTGCCTGGTTGGAGAATCGGGGCGAAGTCTGGAAGGCACCAGTTCCAACGACTTTAGTTTCGTGTCGGTTCCCAAGCATAGCCTTTGAATAATCGCGTCTCTGCCGTGGGTGACTTGGTTGGCTTTCTGCCCTTGTGCTGAAGCAAGTTTGTATGAATTGGGTGCCATCTCATGTCAGGATATCTGTGGGAGCGCAACTGCCCGCTGCACCCGCTCTCCGAGCCGTTGGCATCTCTTGCCAAATTGTGCTTTGCCGCCTCACTCGAACGACTTACCCAAGCTGAAGTGGGGGCCGACCAAACTGTCCCTCTGCCAGGTGCTCAAGAACATCTCTCCTTTGGAGGCGACGGAGCGCTATTCAAAGGTTTGTCAAGTGGGTCTGACGGAAGCAGCACCACGAAAGGCTAAGGCTTTCATCTGTGAATCCCTCTGAGTTGGAGCTTTCGGCTGCCATCGTGGTTCCAGATGGCTGCGTCCATCAGTTCAGGTAGGAGGTCTTCCCACACTGACGACTTTCTGCAATGGTGGCAAGATGAGCCCGAAGGTGTCAGCGCATTCGTGGGGCGCGCAACAACCAGCAGATGACTCTGCAAGTCGCCGGTTCTCGCTGCCTTTCAGGAGCTGGCAGCTGAACGCCGCGCTTTTCCTGGCAGTGAGTGTGAGTGTGCGGAATGGCCTTGCTCTTATGCTGCCTGGGGGCGTCAAGCTGCCCCCTCCGGCCCCGCTCGCGATGCGGCAGAGGACCACGAAGCTGCGAGACCCGGAAACAGGCGCGGGGTCGTCGGTAGGCCTGGAGGAAGTATCTTGAACAAACGTCACTTAACGGGGTCGGATGCCGTTTTCTACTTGGCAATTTGGATGTTGTGGTGTGGAGTTGAGTCGGGCAGGTTTTCGGCGACCACCGCCCAAAGAAGCTGACTTTGCCCTTGATATCTTCCAGCGGACGTTTCCTCGAGTCAACACAGAGGAGAGACTTTTCAGAGACTCGCCGCAGAAGTGACGCTCCCATGAGCCGTTTCAGGAGCACATCCTTATCCGCCGATGGGAGGATATGGTAGATATCTTCGAAAGTCCGGAGCTCGTCAACCAGTTGATAGAGGCCGGTCGTACCCGGTCTTGTTTGAGTCTGAGCTGAGTTGCGGGCCTTTTGATTGCGAGTCTCGAGGACGAGCCCTCGATCCTCCGAATGCCTCGGCGAACTGCTCGGAACGCCCTCCACCTCCTGAGCATCTACTTGGGGGAGGAGGCCAGGCTTTCAACGAGCCACGATGCCCCGGAACCTTTGAACGCCAGGCAGCGAAGGAAGCCGTCTTCGAATGCCCATACCTGCTCACGAAGAACTCGAAGCTCATGCGCGCAACGCTCCCGGCACTCATCAATGTGCTGGGACACCGAGCTGCAGACAACTGTTGCGGCCTGCAGTGGCATGGGCGCTCTTGACGGAAAGCATGTTGGACATCCAAGGATCGCGGTCGCGGCTGCGAGAAGTCATCGCCAAGTATCCTCAGCTGACCAATCTGCCTGTGGGCGACTTCTACAAGGCGCGGTAAAGTATGCTACTTTTCGTGGGCAGATTCCACCGCCTTTCGGTTTGACTTCCTCCGTTGACGCTGATTGATGACTGCGGCTGCTTAGAAGTTGACCGCTTTCCCCCCCCCACACGAGTGCATGCCGTGCTTTTGCAATAACGCGTACGTGCACCATGTGCACGTATTCATATACATGCATACAGACCTGCGAGCATGCTTATAGCAGAGCGTGCTAGGGTGAGTGGTTCTGAATCAGGCACGTGCAGATACGTTTTTTCAGACCTAGAAGCAGAGACCAAACGGTCCAGCTACTGTATCACCTCATTGCCGCAAGCGGTCTGAGAGATAAGTCCGAGACTCTGGACCGCACCAGTCGTCCTTTCGAGGCGATGGGTGACATGACCGCGGTAATGGGCAGCACGGAGGCAGCCATGGCCGTTGCCAAGGAGGCCATGGACCGCGTGGCTCGCTCGCCCTACGTCTCTGCCGTGCCAGGAGGCCCCAAGCAGAGTTTTCCGATGGCTGTGCCACATGCGGCATTGTCAGTTAGTGTCGTAGAGCACTCTCGCCTTGTCATGCTTGGAAGGTTACCCCGTGCCTCAGCTGCCCTTGGCTCTGGACTGTTTGGGCTGTCGGTGGCTGAAGCGCTGAGCCGTCTCTTGGTGCATCTCGGGTTACGGAGCCCTGGTTGCCAAGGTGCTAATCGCAATTTTCGGGAACCTAGAGGAGGCAGTTTCCGATTCCACGGGCGTTCGAATCCACCAGACACCGATCCGCCGCCCCGCAGGCGCACAAAGCCATAGCCCAGGAGCCGCTGCTGCTGAAGTGGTACGGTGGCTTGGAATGCAATCTACAAACCCGAGGGCCCAGGTCTCGTCACAAGCTCCCAGACGACCCTCAGGTGAGAACTTCTTGGGCCGGCTCGGAACCCTTCGCCAGCTCCTGGGAAAGGCCGGATTCAAAATATATGGGGTGCTGCGAAAGTGGCCTACCATCCGAAAACCTGGATGCCAGGAGGGAGCCCAGAACGCCGTGAGGAAGGCGCCATACCTTCTGCTGGAGGAGAACCAGTGACTCGGCGCCACGAGCTGTTGTTGCCACTGTTCAAATTGTCTTCGTGGCTTCCGCTCGAGGCGCAAGTCTCGAAAATTCGAGTTGGCTTTCGAAGCCGTGGAAAACCTCTTCGGCCGCTTGGCGACAGCGGGTTTCCGGCCCCTCAGAGTTCCTTGTGAAGATTTGCACGCCCAGGTACCGAGGAAGCCCGACAGATAGTCGGGGATAGGCCGGAGCTTTTGGCCCTTGGGTGGCTGCTCGGCACGTGAGAATCCGGGACCTTGGCATTGCTGCCATGACTATGATAAAGCGTGGTCGTGCTGATGCTCTGGCTCATGAGCACAGTTGTGATGATGCAGGGGACGGTGATGGCGACGATGGAACTCGTCAGGCCGAAAATTATGATGATGAGGAAGACGATCACGATACTCATAGTGATGATGCTCCTCTTCCTTTTCTGCTACGTACTTGTCGGAGCTCTGTTTCATGGGTGCCGTGTCACTTCTGAGGAAGCTCCACCGGGCCCTGCGCTTCGCAGAGCGACGCTTGGGCTCCAGAGAGAAGGTCCGCGACAGGCGCAGGGGGTTGAGAGGGGTAGAGGGGCGCAAGGCTTGAGGTGTTGGGTATTTGGGATCGTCAGGTTCGACGCCATTCTGGAGCGCACTGGCTTGGCTGAGCACCTGAACTGGGAGCGGAAGCAGCGGCCTCGCAATGGCCTCTGGACCCCGAAGCTGCGGATGCACAACGGCCCTTGGTCAAGTGAAGGTGTGAAATTATTGAATTAAGTTTTGATTCATGTGGAGGCCTAAAAAACTTTAAGATCAAAGAGGCTGTGGCTGGTTTGAACTTGGACGCACAAGAACCGAGGCTACCCGTTGAACCACGGGCCCTGGTCGCCCTACACGAACCCTCTGGGCAAGGGAGGCCCAGCTCGGGGGCCTTGGCAAGACTTCACGGAGGATGAGGAAAAAGAGGAAGACAATGTCGAAGAGAAAGTCGCTGCAAGCTAAGCCCGCAGCTCTGACTTAACCCGGGTAGGGAGATCACAGCGAACATTGACCGTGTAAGAAGCTCGTTCGACGTCCAAGCGCCACGAGTGCCAAATGAAGCGCACTGCCGTGGGCCGCGCCCGACAATCTGCCGCAGTGTTGAGATGAGGGCGGGTGCCGTGCTTCCGGTGCCGGGCTGCGGACGAGAAAACAGCAGTCCGACATGGAGTCAGAGTCAGCTTTTAGAGAGTCGGTGGGTTCCTATGCGGTTGCGCGTGCTCCAGGTTCGCTTCTTCATCAAGGTTCAACCGTTGCTTGGTTGCACAAATGCGCTGTTAGACTGCCGTTCACGGTGCCTTCCGGCGCTTTCTCTGCGTGAGGCCCTTCTACGTCAACATCGACACGTGCTACTTGCGGTCTGGCGAAACTTTGGAGACGCTCAGCCGGGTAGGGAGCCATTCTGGCATTGAGGCAGACAGTCAGAAACAGCTGCCCAGGATTCGTGTGGAGTTCGATCCGGCCTACAAGGTGGATCGCGTTTGTGGCACCGTGAAGCAGAAGCTGACAATCGTGTACCAGGACCTCTGTATGAAACGTCCCCTTGCATCGGAAGGCTGTCGCAAACAAGCCTTCCCAGGACCACCCGCAGCGGGATCATGTAAATCTGGTTGGTGAAGTCATCTTCCCAAACCTCACGCTTAGCAGCACAGCCGCATTTGCTGACATCTGAACGGTGACCCCTTGTCTCCGGGTTTGCTGCTTGCAGCTGTCACCGCTAAGTGCGGGGAAGGTATCATGTGCGTCTCTGACTGTCTGTGGTGTCTGTGGTGTTTATAGTGTCCAACGTTATCTTGTCTCTGTGCTGGACTGGGTACGGAATCCCCACTGCTCTGACGACCTCGCATGGCACCGCTAGGTGTCCTTCACAGGGTAGTCGTGTTCTCTCGTGTTGCGGGACACGAAAAAGCCCTTTCGTTGCTGCCATGGTGTCGCCGCCACTCATTTTGGATCGGCGTGCCCTTTGGGCATTCGGGGGAATGCGTGCCATCTGCATGTGAGCACGCGTGCGCAGTTTTGGAGCTTTGCTTCGCTTCCGAGGCAACAACAAGTTGGACTTCGGCTCCGAAGCTTGGCGGCCTCTGTTTCTCCTTAGGGCAGACTTCTGAGAGCGAGGGCGATCGGGTTCCAACAGCTGATTCAGCAGATAGCCAAGGTCCTCAATGAGACGAGCAAGCAGCTCACTATCACCATGGCCAACCCCAATGCTCTTCCTGTGAATTTCCAGTGGTCCTTCGTGGAAGAAGCAGCTGCCCGACTCAACAGCTGACAACAGAGCCGCATCTCTCAACTCCAAAGCTTGACCACCGTTGCTACTGCTGCAGAGCACCGAGGAGATGAGCGAAGATGATGTAAGCGGTGGACAAAGGGCATCGGTTGTGATGCAGAGCACAGCGAACTCGGCTGCGAACTCCTTCAGTTCAGGATGCCGAAGCATCAGAAGCGAAAAGTCACACACTGTTGCATGAGAACCTGATGATGGGGTGATGGGCAGGATTTCCGCCGAAACCGACGGCTTCCATCCGCTCCATTGCCGATCCGCCACCTGGCCCGTGCACTTGCAGCTGCACACGGGCTCTTGAAGCTTTCTGGGGTAGCACTGTGCCGAGGAATCTGGAGATGTCCAGCCTGCCGCGGCTGTCTCAAGTGGCCGAAATGCAGGGCACGCTCCTCCCCAAGCAGAAGCAGCGCCCGGCTGTGGCCCCTCCGCTGCAAAGTCCGAAATCGAGGTCCCTTCAATTGGCTCATTTTCCCTTTCAAGGACATCAATCAGATCTTTGACATCTTGCCCATCATGGGTGTCTTGGAGCCGGGCCATACGCAGGCAAGGGTTGCTCGTGCTGTAACAGATGTGAGCCCAGAGTTCCCGTCGGCAGGACGTCACCTTCACTTACTTCGGCATGAAGAACCAGAAGTTTGACTGCTTGGCCGTCTGTCAGACAGAGGGGGGCCCGGAGTCGCTTGGCTTGCTGTTGCATCCGAAAGCGCACGTTCTTTTGCAGCATGCCTATGTTTGGCCAGCAGCCGTTAATCTGAAAAGTCGCCGAAGGTACGAGGTGACGCTGAAAGGCCAGGCATCTCGACTGGACTTCCGCCTGGACAAGACGGAGCTTGACTTCGGCGAGATTCCGTACACTGAGGTGCGCTGATGGGGGATAGCAGCGAATCTCATCGGGTGGTCCGCTCTCGTCAGGTGCAAGAGCGGGAGATCGTCCTTGCAAATACCGGCAAGGCAAGCCCGACAGCACAGACAAACCGTCAGAATTCACGAAAGCTTGATCAGGTCGCCTTCCAATTCAATTGGAACCTTTGCGCTCTCTCACGTCCTCCAGTGCTCGACTGTTGGCCTGTCTCTGGCCAAATCAATCCTGGTGACAAGGAGATGCTCGGATGTCTTTCGCTGGGGTGTGAAGGATGAGCGAAGTCGTGCCGAGAGTGTGTCACTTCCTCTGCAAGCAGGAGCGAATCACGATCCGATTCCGTACAGGCAGAGCTGGTTTTCAAGATTCTGAAAGCTGCCTTGCGTTTTGAATGCCGTACCATTCACAACACCCTCTGATCAGATGACTCGTTGTGCTCTGCCGCCATTGCCGCAAGGTATTCCGGACGAGGTGAACGAAGTCGCATTGCTGGAAGTTGCCCACTTCGAGCGGCAGCGAATCAACGTCCGAGGCCTCCCTCGCGAGGTGCCGCTGTGCCGCTTGTTATGTGCCCTGTGAGGACATGGGATCTTTCCGGGGATCTTGCTCTTGCAGGGCAGCAATCCTGATGTCTTCAAGGGCCTGGAGCGCAGCAATGAGCTACTTGGCAACTGCGCAGGTGTCAACCGTCTTGTTTGCACAGCCAGCCACGACCTCCCGGCAGCCAAGGCAAGAGCATCAGACCAACAAGGAGTTGGCACTGCAGCGGCTCAGGGAGAACGGACCTCCTCCTCAAGCTGCCTGCGTGGCTTGGCTTGTCGTGGATTGCTTATGAGTTTCGCTGTCGTGTAGCTTCAGGTCTCGTCCACCTCCAGCATGCACAGTGCAGAGATCTCTGCAAACGAATCCGCCGCGAGCCTCGCGGAGTGGCAGCCGGAGCCACAGGCGCACGGGGCGTGCGGTGTTCTACGGGCTGGGAGAGCAGCGGACTATTGTGGCACATGGCAGCTTGCAATTTCAGCCCTTGCACCAGGTGGTGGAGTTCGAGGCCGGCTGTGGAGTGAACAGGGTTTGGTCGCAACAAAACATTTGCATGGCCAGGTTGACCGCCACTTTATCTGCCAGTCTCTTCTGGCGAAAGAGAAGGAACGTAGACCTCCGTAAGAGAGTGCTGTGCCGTGCATTTGGGCAGAAACCATGGCGGCTCGGTTGAAAAGTGAGGCTTCTGACCCGTTAGGAGCTGTGGGAGAAGCACCTGGAGAAGTGCAACAAGGAAAGCAAGGACCGGGTTGATCAAAACGGCTTCTGTGCATCTACCACGCCCTCCCCCAACTCCGTGTGAAAGTACCCTTAGAGCGCGAGGGTGGGGCAGTTGAAGACAGGAGACCTTCGGCAAGGGATCAGGGCGAGGCCTGTTGTCGTGGGGCGCAAGTTACCACAAAGCAATGAGGGGCTCCTGCACTTCTTAAACAGGCTCGGCAAGGGGCCGCGGCGAGCGGCGCCCGATGTTGGAGGTGACACACATCACGGCAGCCTATTACGAATGCAACTTCGGGCACATCGTCCTTGGCCACTCCGGAAAGAAGGCTGGAGCAGTGCTAGACTCCAGCAATCGCTGAGCCTTTGCGCTGGCAGGTGATCTCCGTGTACAATTGCTTCCATGAAAGCGTGTCCTTCAACATCAACAAGCGGCTTCTGATGCAGAAAGGCTTCCAGATCAGCCCAGAGAAGGCCGTTTGCGCTGGTTTCCCGGCCGTGAGAAACGAAATGTTCATCACATTCTCGGAAGGTGAGCAAACTACCTCCTGGGAAGCAAGTGAAGCTGGAGCTCACCTGCTTCCGCGACAGGATGGCTGTGACTCAACTTGTAGCCTCCTTGCCGCTTTCGTTTCTGAGCATCTGCTGGCGTGTCTCTGTGTCTCTCACAATGTCGGTAGTTGAGATGGTCGGTATCGTCATGTCCTGGCAGGACTGGCGAGGAGGGCAAGCAGGAGTTGAACTGGATCATTCCGGTCCGGGGTGGGCCATCCTACGAGGTGCAAGAAGCAAAGCCCGCGACGGATGTCGAGTGGTGACATACAACAACAATAGCCTAGCCAAAACATCATGACCACAGCCCTCACAATGATGTTTCTATGTGACGGCAGCAAGACAGATTCTAGATTGGAGCAATGCACAACTGTTCATTTTGGGTTTCAGGTGAAGCTGATGAGTGAATTTGTGCGGCCTGACCTGGAACTGTCTTCCGACTCCATCGACTTCGGGCACGTGATCGTTGGACAGGTGAAGAGGATCACCATCAAGTCGCTGGACTGAATTGATGCGTGGCCTGACTGAGCGCGAAGAGAGCTGGACGCTGAATGTTTGCCCAGGCTTCGCAATGCCAAGTCGGTGATGGCCAGCTGGGGCCATGGTTCTGAAGCATCGGGGAGTCGGGGTGCAGTCACTCGTGACTCAGGCTGGGATTACAAGGCTCCGACGGCGAAGCCCGGGAAGCCGATGGAGTTCGCCTACTCCCTGAGCCCTCGCTCCGGAAGGCTGGGGCCGGTTCTGCTTGGAACCGCTTGGGGCCCGGGTCGTTCGCCGTTCCTTGCAGGGTGGCCCCTGGAGAGTCCCAGTTGGTGACGGTGAGCTTCACGCCGACATCATCGCGATCGTACAATCAGAAGGTGGCCCTCCGGATCATGGACAACCCCATGAGAAGCTTAGCCCAACTTTCAGATCGGAGGTCTTCCCCTTGTTTTTTTCCAACAGATGCGCTAACTGCGCGGTGATCCCAGGAAAGATGCTGCACATGAGAGGATGTGGTGACGGCTTGAGGGTGAACGTGGAGCCTTCGACCACCTTCGAGCTGGGTCCGGTGCTGCCGGGCACGGAGGACTGCATGCAGGAGCTCTTCCTGTGCAACCCCACCAACTACACCATCGAGGTTGGGACGGCAAGAGGCGGAAAGTCTGTGACCACTCCTGGCGCTACAGGTGTACAGTGTGGACTTCGACACGAAGTATCAGGAGGAGGAGTTCTTCCTCCATGTCTACGACAAGCATCTGGCCTCATTCGAAGAGCCTCAGGTCTTCGGTTCCGTTCAGCTTGTTATGTCTTTGTTTGAAGGTATGAGAACAACTCCATGGAGATGCCAGTCCGCACCCCCGGAGCACCGACCTGGCCGGCTGTGGCCAAGCACGGTCGGGAGGTGCGGCGCCAACAGGAGCGGCAACGCCGGCTCCAGGAGAAGGCGAGGGGCGGCAACTCTCTCGCTGCCCTGCTGACCCTGCTTGCCTTCATCTCGTCCTCCCTCGCTTTGTCTCCGGTCCTCTCCGCTCACTCTCCCACTTTGTCTGAGCCTTCCTCCCCTTTCTCATTCCCAGGAGCGCCGGCTCAAGGAGCGCGCCCTGCGGCGCGAAGAGGCCTCCGCCACCCCCAAACAAAGGAGTACTCACACAGACTCGCCCATGCTACGATGGGGTCCTTCGGTCCTTCGGCCCTTTGAGGCCACGCTCCGTGCAGAGGCGGCCAGGAAGGCCTCTGAGGAGCCGCCCGAGGATCCGGAAGAGGCCGAGAGGCTTGGAAGGCAAAAGTCTCCAAAGCCTGAGGGAGATATAAGGAGCTTCAGTTCGCAGTCATATTATGTCGTCTGATGTCAATTACGCATTTCACATCGCACATGGTAGTCTCACTTTGCACATTGTAGACTTTAAATTACATGCCACCAAAAAATGCCACATAATACATACTATGTCATAGAGTGCAGCAGGGCAAGCCTTTCGGGGTGTGGGGTTTTAGGGCTCAGAGTTCCGGGCGTTAAGGTTTCAGGATTCTGTAGGATTCAGGTTTTGGACCGATAAGGGCTTGCCGGCTTGAGGGTGTGGGCCGACCGGTGTCGCTGCTCTTTGTTGCTACAAGTAGGCAGTGGCACAGGCATTTCAGCTTGGGGGACTGTGGGCTGCTATGTTGAGGCGACAGTTCGTAGTCCACTTGCCTTGTTTGGGGGGCTCGGGGCTTGGGGATTCAAGCGCTTCCAGAAAGGCCCGGGGCTCGGAGGAAAACATTTGCGGCGCCTTTGCGGAAGCTTTGGGAGCCTTTAGGGATCTTTAGGGATGATGTCGAAGGCTTTTGCGTTGAGATGGGTTACACAAATCCTGCCGCCGCAAAGCCCCACTGAAGGAGACCCTCGGACACATAGGACATGGCACATTTATGCTTTCATGGTGCATAGAATATGTGCGCATGTCTGCATGAAAACAAACTCTCAATCGTATCATATGGCAATACAATATGATTTAAACATAACCTATAATATTATGTTACATTATCTTGTACTGTATTGCATTGCGTTGTATCGCCTTGTATTGTACTCTATCACGTTGTACGCTGGTCTTGCCTATTCTCTTCGATTCTATTCGATTTTATTCTAGTCTGTTCTCTATTCCACTACAATCTCTTACTGTAAAGCATGTTGAACTGTATGAGGTTGTACTCGGTATTTTTGGATTCCATACCTTATTCTGTGTTGTATGCTGTAGTCTGTATCATGTTACATACTATAGCACGTTGTGCTTTATGCCTGTTATGTTTCGCGCGTTAGGTATGATAGCACTTGTTGATTTCTTTACAGTTCCGCAGCGCATGTTATGCATTCTGTATTTCATAATTTTTTGTGTATAGCACGTCATCAATTTCATGCTAAACGTTTTGGATGTTGAAACATTGACGGAATCGGCCATTTATACCCATGGCCCTACGACTACTACGACCGCGTAATTCCTTTTCGCATGCATCTTTGTTACACCCGTATGGGCTCGGTGAACAACGAGACCTACAATGATGATTCGTATCCCGCTGCTGTGGGGGCCAAGTAGAAGGGGATGCTTGGGTTGATGGTCAGCTGTGGTGAGCCTGTAGTAAGGTTCGTCCTACTGTGTTGTTCGCTGTTGTACCTGACAGATCCCCTTCCGGCAATCGTACAACTGCGCACTGAAACAACCTGTTGCTGATTCTAGTGCAAGCATGTCAGTCCTGCTCACTTTGGTTGATCGTCTTTTGGTAAGTTTGTGGGGTTGCGCTGTGATCCTTCCACATGCGTTCTGGGTTGAGGCATTCTTTTGTCGTTTACTCTGAGCAGGAATACGCACACTGCAGTCCAGATCGACGAATGTCCCAGTGTCGTATTGTGGCCTTACCTTTGTGTTGACTTGTTGTTTTAGGCTTCTGGGATTTCGTCGCGACCAGCTACCATTTAAGTCCCCCGCTGAGCTGTCATTGGCGTGCCATGTGGGTGACAAAAAACCGGGACTAGGACTAGGAGCAGGACTAGGACTATTATGAATGTTGCTATTGCTATGACTGTTACTATCGTTCTTATTATTACTGCTACTGCTACTACCACCCACTACCACTACCACTACCCCTACCCTTCTACCGCTTGGGACTTGAAATGCAACTCTGGTGAGACTGAGTGTATATAGACATGGGTGTGTTTTGCGTGTTTGACCTTGAAGTTAGTGCATGCTAGTGGGGTGTATAGATGTTTGCGGACCGGTACTGACTGTCGTATTGTGTGGCCTTAACTTTGTGTTCTCGTTGTTTTGATAAAGGCCAGTACTGCTCCAGTTGTTGAGGAATTCACTGAATGCATTCCCAGTCGTCGTCGCTCTCATAGAGCCCCGCGGAGCTGGCATAGCCATGCTAGGTGGGTGACAAAAACCATTACCCCTACCACTGCTACTACCACTACCACTGCCGCCACCACCACCACCACCACCACCACTACTACTACTGCTTTCTACTACTCCCAGTACTGCTACTGCTGTACTCTGGTAGTATTACAGCTCGTCTAGCTCGAGCAGCGACAGCGACAGCAGCTGAGAAAAGCATCGGTTTCCCGAATGACGGATGATGAAGGAATATTCATATATGCTCTCGGGTCCCGGGCCCCCACCCCCCCCCCCCCGTGGCCGGCTTAAATAGGGTTTATTTGGAAGCTGTCACTCGGGTTTTGGAGTAGTCACAGGCTCTCCAAGGAAGCCCCAGCCCCGGCTCCAGTCCTGGCCCCAGGCTCGGCCCCAGTCCCGACCCCAGTCTCACAGGGAGGGGCGCAAATTCGTGGATGACTTTGTAATCTTCACTACAACCTGCGTATAATACATGGATAGGCAACTCGCTTCCAGACGACCCATGTATCCGACTTGGCCGGTGAGAGAGCACTATTCCATGCATCATGTCGGCTCACACGAAAAAAAACCACCCGGAATACGAAACCTACAGAGGGGCGGCCCAGACAAGCGTACAAAAGTGTGGCAGGCGCAGCCAAAGAGTGTGCTTCGACCTTTCCCAGCGATCATGTGGCAGGAGAAAAACCAAACACGAATTCGTGTCCAGTTGTTTTGGACGTCCTAGCGGACCATCAGTGCTATCATCATCGATATCAACATCGTTATCACCATCGCAGTCACTATCGATAGCGCCATCATTTTCACCATTCTCGTCATCATCGTTATCATCAGCGTCAGCAATCTGCTGAGCAGTCGACTTTTTGTGTGCAAGGAAAAGCCGGCCTGAATTTATTCTGTGGACCTGGGCGGCTAAGCTAGTATTGCAGCAGAATGCGAGAACACTAGTGGGGCCGATGACTTTCAAGGTCGCGGCCAGTTTGGCGAGGTTTGTGAGTGGAAAGTGCAAAAGGTCTCGGCACAGTCACCTTTACCAGATTGCCATGTCGTCATCATTGCTATTGTGAGTACTATCATCATCGTCATCATCATCGTTATCATCATCGCCATCTCCCAGTGAAAGATATCACATCGGAAGAAGCCAGTCGCGGATGTTTTCGTAGCCTTTCATGCAGAAGTCCGCGGTGCACGACTACACCTCCTTGGACCGGCGACCAGGGCGAATCACCGGACTGAGGTTCCTCAGTCGAAACGGTGTTCGCCGGGTTGGCTTGCTTCGCGGCAAGCGCGGAGCCTTCGGCTTGCTGCTGGAAGCACGAGCCTCGGGCAAGGAAGCAGTCGCTTTGTCTCGAAGTGCGACACGGACACGTCGTCCTTGCTTCAAAACATGCAGAGCAGCTCTTGCCGGCGTGGCACCGGGAGCCTTAAGCTGCCGACACCACGTCCGCCAGGCAGCTTGCGGTAGCATGAAACGAACATTAGCTTTCATTGCCCGTGATGCTATCTCGGACTGATCTGCTTGCCTCTGGAGAGGCCTGTACAAGGCCTGATTGTGCGTGAACAGTTTCACAAAGTGAAACAAATTCAGCTTCATCCCGAAAGTGGATTTGTGCAAAGCCGCCTCGGGGTGATTAGCAGACACAGGAAGCATGCCCTGCGTCGGAAAGGCACATGTTCGTTGCAGCCGAGCAGCAGTCTCTCGGAACCAATGATTGATCTCGTGATGGAGACTTTCATTGGAGGTGGTGCCGCTTGGTAGGAGCGTTAGTTCACCTGGATGTACGGCATGTCGGTGGCGAGTATCGTTGAACAACCACTGGACCTTGACTGCGGACGCCACGTTGATGATGAGGCGATGCAGCGAAGCACCAGAGTAAGTAGTTTTACTGACCTCGTCAGCGAACAGCGACAGATGGGCCACGCATGCTTCGAGGAAGTCAATCTCCGTCAGCCACGGCGTGTCTGGATTCAACTTCTCCAGCAAGTTGTGCGCCTGAGCGTGTGACATGTCCGGTTTCTCCAGTCGGAGTCGCATGCAGCGAACGTCCACACTGGCAGGTGGCAGCGACTGCCCAGTGTAGAACGGTCCCCAGGCTGCTGCTGTGCGGGCCGCATCTCGCTTGCGGAACTTGTCCATGATGACGGCGAGCCACCGACTGCCATGAGTTTTCTTGTTACTCATGTTCTGCTGGTACACCATGATAATATGCATGGCGTCCAGGGCAATGCTCTCCAGATGGGGCAACACTTGTCTGAGGACGCGGAACATCTCCGGTGACGGATTATCAGAAGCCACATGCTGCACCTGGGTCCTCTGCTGAAGAGAAAGCTCGTTTGCCAAGGCATCGGCGATGACACTAGCCTTCTCGGAGCGAACCATGGCAACCAAAAGAGCGGCGCCAGTTCGACCTCGGCAGGTCAAGGTGCGATACGCAGCCTCGGCTTCTGGAATGGCAGCATCATCCCGCAGTGATTGCGAGGAGTGGAAATTTGCCTGGCCGATGATTTTGAGATTCACCTTGAAGGTCGCATCAATGCTGAGGTAGCGAAACTCATTATGGTCACGACACTCTTGAAGCAGGGCATCACGGTACTTCAGGACAGGCGGGGCATTCATCAAGTCCTCGAATACGTTGATCCAGAATGAATTCGTTGACCGCGGAAGCAAAGAGGAGAGTTCACCATCGTGGCGCTTGCAGCACCGCAGAAAGGAGCAACAGATTTTATGCAGCGAGCCGTTCGCTGCTGCTGCGGCTTCCAAAAATGCACACGCAAAGGCATGCGTGTAGTAAAGGTTGCCGACGCGTCTCAAGTCATGCCTCTTTTTGATGGTATGCAAGGCCATGATGATGGGACCGTCCTTGTCAAACACGTACCTCACGAAGCTGTCGATCTCGACGACCTTCGTGGGCACGGGAGGTTTGACATCCAAGCGCATGACAGCTGCGGCTCTGCTAAGAAAGTACGGCTGCATCTCCTTCCCCTTGATCGCGTCCTGGTCATACATCGACACGGCAATTCTCAGTTGCTTGGTGCCGGAGGGGCAGTAGCGCTTGGCTGTCGTGTGTTGGGAGGTGAGATGCTGCCGCAGGTGTGCGCGCTTGCTAAAACGGCGCCACGGGCAGCACGGACATGTGGTTGTGGAGAAGGTCGTGCTGGCCTGGCAGTTGACATTGTCCAGAGCTTCCTCAATCTCGCGCTTCATGAGATTCAGCAGCTCGCCACCGACATCGACTTCCCCTTCGTTCCGAGGGCCCTGTCCTTGCACCGCGTCTGCTTGTGCCGCAGGTCGCTTCTTGGACGTCCCCCCAGAAGACGACCCTGCAAGCAGGTCGAGAAAGCCGGACGTGCCATCATCTAGTTCTGGCGACTTTGAGACTGCGTCGAAGCAAAAAGTCTCCTTCAGCCCGTGGAAGGCTTCCAGTAGGTCCATCAGATCGAACATGGAGCCTTCGAAGACGCGGCCACCGCGCATAAGCCCGATCATGTTATTAGGGAGCATCTTGACACCCATGCAGATGGAGGACTCCGGAAGTTCGAGATGAAGAAGGAAGTCGGAGGCAGCCTCAGTCGTGAAAGCGGATCGCGGCACCAGGTGGAGGTCGCCGCAGCCATTCCAGTCGGAGTACTGCCGAAGGTGACGAGTCTCGGCTTTGGTGTTGGCCGGAGACTCCTCCCGCAGACGCAGAATGATTTGCTTCACGTCCGCACCCAAGAAAACCATTGCGGCAGGAATAGAATTGGAAACAGCCGTCAAGGTTTCTTCATACATGCGCAATTGGGAGCTGACCTGACTTGGCTTCAATCTGCTGTCCAGCAGCGTATCCAAAGATGGAACGGTCTTGTCCTTCAGCACAACCTTGAAGTTCGTATTCTTTAGCACAGCCTCTTCAAGAAGAAAAACCATGTTTTTGCCGGTAGTTTCTTCCAGTGACTGCACCAAGGATCTTGCCACGAGAATGCCGTCGAAGTGACACGAAACATGTTCTGCGGCCTCGCCTTGCCGAACGAAACAAGTCATCGACTGGAGGATTAGGTCTTCGGCGGCAGTCCACCAGAGGGCGAATATGCTTGCTTCTGGCCACTGAGTCCTGGAACCGCGACGCAACTGCAGGTAGTGACTTTGCAGTTGCGAGCAAGCGAGCCAGCGCAGACGGCGGCTTTCAGTCGAAAGTGCTGTCAAAAATGCCAGGCCTTGCTTTGGGATGTCCTTGAAGTTCGACGGCATCGCTCCATTGGCGACCTCCGTGAGAATCTTCTTGCCGACCGATTCGGTGCACTTCAGCTGATCACTGCAAACACGGCTGCGATTCGTGGCAATGGCACGCCATGAGGGAATTTCCAGGCCTGTCGGCTGTACCATGTCGCATAGTTGGACGACGATGTTGAACATGGCTGAGGCGATGTCGTAGTCAGCTGTCTGAGGGCAGCAGATGGCTCGTGTGAGTCGAGACATACTCTGAGCACCGACTTCTGTGACATATCGGCGGCAGCGGATGTCCCGGGGATAGAAGTACTGACGCTGTACTTTCACATATAGATTCTCGTCTGTTGAATCCGCCTCCTGAGCCGCCTCCAGCACCTCCCGATGCAAGGATGTCTGTCTGTCTAATGCCTGGATAAGGTCCTCCCAGATGCTGGAATCGGCAGCATCGACGTCTGCGTTTCGCTTGGGAGCTCCTTTCTTTTTGTTGGGCTGCTGCGCCGCATCTTTCTTCTTGTAATTCTCAGCGAGCGTCCTGATGTTCAAACTTCGCGAGGAGTCTGCTGCCAGGCGAGAGCGAACGCCGGACACATGGTATGCCTCTATGAAGGTCATCTCTGTGTCATGAACCAGAGACACCACCGCGTCAAGTGACTTCTCGCAGAAGTAGACCGGCAGGTAAAGAGTCGTCTGGCCAACCTTAGGCAGAACTGTAGGTGCAGCTACAAGTCGGCCGCTCGCCAGCATCTTGTCGATCACCTGCTGGGCATCACAGCGGTTGAAATTGAAGACGAACTTGGCCTTGGCACTTTTCAGCTGTGCAGCGGTGAACCAGTCTTTACGCTCTGCGACCAGCCAGTCCCGCAATTGACTAACGGATTCCTCTTGCTCCGCTTTGTGCTTGGCGACGGTGGCCTGGACGGCGGCTGCCTGCACCTCCGCAGCCTTGACCTCTGCAGAAGGCTCTGCGACAGCAGACGCGGCTGCTTTCTTGGAAAGGGCGTCCAAGACCTCACGCACAGGGTCGGCATCCGGAGTTTCATTTGGCGTTAAGCCACAGCTGCGCCGGACGGTCGCCAGCGTCAAGCCGCAGTCCCCGCCACGGACAACGTACTTCTCCAGGACATCGCGGCATTGCTCCGCTGTCCGATTCCTGGCATAGTTCCACACGCACCGCAGTGTTACCAGGCAAGCCGGGTTGTCCCGTAGGAAATCTTTGAGTGTGGGGTCCCGGGGGAAAATTCCGTGCGACGCCGCCAGCTCCTCTCTTCCTGCGATGCGAGCAGGATCGACGAAGCTGCTTTTGTAGGCACAGACCGCTGTTCTTCTGAGAATAGAGTTGATGGTCTCATCGGTGACACCGCCAAACCTCGCCGGATCAGATAGAAGACAACGAAAGAGTTACACAAACCTCATGCTACAACTGCAACGTAAACACTCCGAATCAATATCATGTATATTTGACGAGCAACTTTGGTGCTGTGTTGAGTTCGAAGCGTTTCCAGCCGCGCAACTCGACCAATGCCGTGTGGATGGCATAAGGCAAACGTTCCGGCACTTTGTCGGCAGAGATATGTTTCTTGTATATGTCCTCTCTCATGGAGCGCCGACTGCCTTGCACACTTTCCTGCCCCGTGACAACGATCTTGCCAACAATGTTCGCCGCCTGTTTCCGCATCTCCTGTCCAGCTAGAATCTAGTAGGCTGATGTATCCTAGTGTTATGCAACGGTCTACACAACCGACTTCCGTTTTCCGTAAGAATACCAGCAGTTGTTCACTCACTGGCCTCGTCCACAAAGTAGATGTTCATGTCCAGGCAAGTGTGGTACTCTCCGAGGATCGCCTCCAAATGTGCCGTCTGTAGGCTCTGTCCGACTCCACCGGAACCGATGCTCCAGAATGCACGGTCTACATTTTCGCCACGCGGAGCTAGTACGAAGGAAGCCATGAAGACCTGGACTGCTTCCGCGTTGGCCCAGTATGTGGTCTTCCAGAAGAGCTCGACTCGTTTCCTGACATCCTCTGCAACGGGATCCAGCATTCTGCGTGGCAGGTAGACGTACATGTTGTTGCGTGGTGTCTTGCGAACTGGATGCAAGCCGTCTGCGGTGAATGCGAAGGCTGCATCGGTCGTGCAGAAACCTCCCGCTGGCTTGACGTCCTGAGAACACCACGCGATGTAGTACTTGATGATGCTGTCATTGAGGAGAGAAGTCTGCCTCAGAGTTCGGACTGAGAAACTTTTAGAAGCTGCAAAATAAGATTACGAGTCTGCGTCCAGTAATGCTTATTTACTGAAGTGTTTCGGAAACAAGCAGCAATTTGACGTACAGCTTGCCGATGGTGTTGGCCATGGCCACTGTCCAATGGACCTTGTCATCGCCCGGATCTTGAACGTCGTCGACCTCCCCCGGATTGCTTCCTTTGGACTTCGGGGGCATACGGCAGATGGCAGCCTTCTCGCACGCAGTCAGAAGGATGTCGGATTGGAGCGAGTGTCTCTCCAATAGTTCTTGGGAAGCCTTTAAAATTCCATCGTGATCCCGGAAGACATTCCCGTGAAAGGACGCATAAAGGCCCTCCAGCTGGACGAGAAACTTCTTGCATCGTGCCAGTGTGCCCTCGGGAATGACGCCCTTGTAGGCGTTCCAGTGCCCGTGCTCCGAATAGAAGAAGCACTGCCCACCATGGGCTCGGACGTGTCTCCCAGACCCCTCAACAAGCTCGAGAAACAAAACTTCCTCTCGCCGACTGACATCGAGGAGTCGTAAGCGATGTACGGCCAGTGCTCCTTGGACCACGTGTCTGAAGGTGGAGGACCACGAAGAACTGGGGCCATAGTCTGCAATAGTGCGTTCCAGCTCACTCACTTCACGAAGAATGCAGCCTTCGGTAGCCGGAATGTCAGACGCCGCTGACTCAGCAGGAACGGAGGAGATGTCAAAATCCGTCTGCATGATTTGACTCAAGGTGCTCTCCAAAGCGTCCGTCCCAGCGGGCTCTTCGGCTTCCATGAGCCCAGCCCCACCGGCATCCGGAGCTCTGGCATCGGCGCCGTCCGCTGTTCTCTGTCGCTTTGGACCTGGCTCGGCCGCGCCGTCTGCCTCTGCGGGCGCAGGTAGATCTGCATAAGTGTCCATCTCCTGTTCCAGCATTTGTGAGAATGACGGGTTTTGGGAGTCTGGAGGCTGGCTGCCGCCGCGAAGATCTTCCCGAGTCGAGGAAGTCAGCCGCACACAAGACCTCAGATCATCTCGCCGCCAAGACATGAGTCTGTCAACCCGATTTCTGAGAATAGAGTTGATGGTCTCATCGGTGACACCGCCGAACCTCGCCGGATCAGATAGAAGACAACGAAAGAGTTACACAAACCTCATGCTACAACTGCAACGTAAACACTCCGAGTCAATATCATGTATATTTGACGAGCAACTTTGGTGCTGTGTTGAGTTCGAAGCGTTTCCAGCCGCGCAACTCGACCAATGCCGTCTGGATGGCATAAGGCAAACGTTCCGGCACTTTGTCGGCAGAGATATGTTTCTTGTATATGTCCTCTCTCCTGGAGCGCCGACTGCCTTGCACACTTTCCTGCCCCGTGACAACGATCTTGTCAACAATGTTCGCCGCCTGTTTCCGCATCTCCTGTCCAGCTAGAACCTAGTAGGCTGATGTATCCTAGTGTTATGCAACGGTCTACACAACCGACTTCCGTTTTCCTTAAGAATACCAGCAGTTGTTCACTCACTGGCCTCGTCCACAAAGTAGATGTTCATGTCCAGGCAAGCGTGGTACTCTCCGAGGATCGCCTCCAAATGTGCCGTCTGTAGGCTCTGTCCGACTCCACCGGAACCGATGCCCCAGAATGCACGGTCTACATTTTCGCCACGCGGAGCTAGTACGAAGGAAGCCATGAAGACCTGGACTGCTTCCGCGTTGGCCCAGTATGTGGTCTTCCAGAAGAGCTCGACTCGTTTCCTGACATCCTCTGCAACGGGATCCAGCATTCTGCGTGGCAGGTAGACGTACATGTTGTTGCGTGCCACTTCACGAAGAATGCAGCCTTCGGTAGCCGGAACGTCAGACGCCGCTGACTCAGCAGGAACGGAGGGGATATCAAAATCCGTCTGCATGATCTGACTGAAGGTGCTCTCCAAAGCGTCCGTCCCAGCGGGCTCTTCGGCTTCCATGAGCCTAGCCCCACCGGCGTCCAGAGCTCTGACATCGGCGCCGTCCGCTGTTTTCTGTCGCTCTGGACCTGGCTCGGCCACGCCGTCTGCCTCTGCGGGCGCAGGTAGATCTGCATAAGTGTCCATCTCCTGTTCCATCATTTGTGAGAATGACGGGTTTTGGGAGTCTGGAGGCTGGCTGCCGCCGCGAAGATCTTCCCGAGTCGAGGAAGTCAGCCGCACACAAGACCTCAGATCATCTCGCCGCCAAGACATGAGTCTGTCAACCCGATCCGAGAGGATGGGTACGGGAATGACCAAGGACTCAAACCCGTTGTCTGGGTGAAGACACACAATTCGCAGGTCCGTTGCAGCTACATCGTAGTATTGTCGAAGGATCCAAGCGTAGATGTTGAGCTGAATGCGGTAGTGCCAGACCACGGAGTCCTCTGTGTCCTCGAGTGGAAAGTGCAGTTTGCGACCAAAGCTGCAATCCTTGGACGCCAGCTGCTTCGTCCGCTTCCAGTCCAGAAGACAGATCTCCGAGCCACGCTTCGCCACAGCGTCGATGGAGCCGGCCAGATCCTCAGCCTCCGCGTAGATGGTCCACTCCGTTCGATAAATGGTCCATCCCTCTGAGGTGAAGGCACGCAGAAACTTCAGAAAAGTGCACATCTCTGTTGACTGCAAGGGTACACTGCCGCCATTCAGCAAGCACTCGCAAAGAGCATGTGTCCAGGTTCCCTGCGACGCGGCCTTCCTGCGATTGTTGTCCCACATGCCCAGAATCTGCGTGTCTGTCAAAGTAACGATCTCCGCTAGATGACGATACCCAGGATGTGTCCACACGAGGTTCCGAAGTCGGCAGCAGATGGCTTCGACATCCACGTCGGAGGATTCCACTAGATGAGACAGCACCGCGTCCGCGGGTCCCTCCGCTCGCAAGGCTCGTCGAAGTTCCGAGACAGCGTTCGTAGACAGATAGTCGGCACGTGGCCAATTGCGACCGCCGCGCATGGCTCGCACGGCTTCCACAGCGTTGAAGCTCCGGGCAAGCTTGTGAATAAGACCCGTCACAGACATAGAAACCTTCCGGCCCCGCCAGGTGTATGTGTGATCCGCCTCGCGAAACTCCAAATGCGTGTCCCGCGGGTGCGTGTGCACAATGGCCAAAATATCCAGAATTTCCAGTCCTTCAAGACGTTCCACATTGAAAGAAGACGGACTTGCTGCGCAAATAGAGCGGGGACCAGTCCACTGCCTTAGACTTATCGGCAGGAAAGTGTCCAGCCCGAAGTCAAGCAAGGAGCCGGTGCCGGTCGGCCGGTCCATCTGTGTTGCCACTGAGAAGAAAACACTGTCACCCAGCTGGCCACGCGCTTCCTGGACTCGCTGCATCAAATGGACATCTGATGCAGCCTCCTGAGCTTCCATGGCCTGTTGCTCATTGGAGAAGATCACTGAGAGCCTGTCTTCGACATCGACCAGACGATGGCAGAGTTGTTCGAATCTGAGCTCATCTCCTTGGAAACACAGATACTGTTTGCGCAGTGCCTGTAGACGGCGTTTCTCGATCTGCAAGCGGACGGCCGAGGTCACCTGCACCGAAGTCCCACCGAGACGGTCTTCGAGATAGTATTCGGGAGCACATGCCAGACAGAGATCTGCGTTCGCGATTCCATGGTTCTGACAGAACCAATATTCGCACTCACTGCAGCAGGCCAGGCTTTCACAGGCACAGTACGCACATCCCGGATATCCGAACGACGTCATGTACTTGAATGGGAGAGCTTCGACTTGAAAGCTTTCTATCTGAGCACTGGAAGGTGTAATGCAGACTGCGGCACTTCTTACCCAAGGCTCGATGCTCTGCTCCGCAGTCAGAAGGATGGTCGCGATGTCATGACCGTCCACAGCGAACTCCAGGAAGTTGCTGTCCCAGTGAAATGCGAAGGTGTGCCCTGAGTTCCTTCCCTCCTTCAGATGCTGCGGCATGGGGATGGCAACCCGTTCGCCATTGGCCAGGCGGAATTGCATCTCCCCTGTTGCAGTAAAGGGTCTCCGAAGCACCATGCACGTGCTGCTTTCTGGGGTACTACGGAAGTTTGAGCGTCGCAATGCCAAGACCAGAAAGTTCGTATCCCATGGCAGCCGCACACGCATGGAACTTCGATGACAGGTTTGGTGCTCCGACTTCCAGTACACGATGCGTGTGGAGCTCTGCGGGCTTCCCATAGGAGCGACCAGGCTCGGCATGTGTTCTCCTTGTCCGTGTAGCCAGAGTTTCGTCCCGAGAGACGACAGAGCATGAAGTACGGAAGGAGAGCAGGAGACTGTCCTGATGCCTTCTTCCCACGCTTGCAAAAGGTTACCAAAGAAGGCAGATTGGCAGAAACTAGCACGAAGCCGCACTTTCAATTCCAGATCCACGTCATGCCAAAAGCGGCCTTGCTGAACGCACTCCCTGAGTTGCGTGCTGCAGCTAGCCAGACACAGAAAGTCCTGGAGGCTTCCGAGGAATGACACCGGCGGAGGAGACACGCTCAACCAGTCTGTCGTTCCACCACGCAGGTCCAGCGCTGACAGAAAGGCTTTAGTGCCGAGCTCCGTCGGCAGAAAGCAGCTGTTGCTCGGGTTGTGATGATCGTCTGCCGAATTCTCTTCGCCGAACATGGACACCGTCACATGCGCCCATTGCTCCACATCGCAGTCCTGCAGGGATAGCATCCCATGACGGTGTCCGTCGAGGAAAACTTCCAGCCTGTGATTGTACCACTGTACCTGCAACAGGCGGTCGGCCGTGCACTGTGGGATGCTAGTGAGGAATTTATCGCTCGGGCGACCAAGGCGACTGTGCCCCAATTCAGTCATCACAGTTTCGGCAAAGGGCGCCCCCATGTCACACCAACAGCGATCCCCGATGGGGGAGCAGCCTCCAATTGAAACCACAACACGCCGTGGCTGGTCGGTGCTGCTTAGGCGGAAGTAGACCAGCGATAGTACGGGCTGCAGCATGCTCCACTTCCGGATGAGTGAGCCGCAGACCTTCTTCGCCGTGACGTGCACTGGCCATTCCACAGCCACGATGCGAGAACCGCCGATTGCGGCGGCCAGCAAGGACTTCCGATCCCCCAGCCAGTTCCTGTCCACGGCAGCCGCAGGCAGGACGCCCGCGTGTCTATCGAGCCAGACGTCCGAAGACGTAACCAGGTCGCGTGTCTCGCGGCAGGCACGCTCGAAGTGCACGGCCGTGCGAAGATCTCCTAGTCTGCAAACGAGCTCTTTCGAGAGATGCACGGGAAGACCTTGCAAGCTCCCACCAGATAAGTCCGATCCGCCGCCCAAGCTGTCCTGAATGACGAAGACTCCGGTGCACTCGGTCGGATCAATGACCCAGACAGCCATCTCGTTGCAGTAGACAAGCGGGGAGTGTGTGCGGTGCGTGCACGCTTTCTTCCATGCGTGTCGCTTATTACTTTGGTTGACTTCCAGCACACCTTCTTTCTTCCTCAGGGCGACGAAGTGCTCTCCGATGGTCAACACAAACTGGCCATCTGCGACCGCCGAGATCTGCCTCCATGTTGTGCGAGCGACTGCTTTCCTTACAATGCATTTGCATGGACTACGCCTGCTTACAGGTGCGTGAACGAGCTGCACAACATCTGTCTGTCCAGCGGCCCGAACGGCTCCAGAAAGGTGCTGCCGTCTCGGATCGCCCAGAAAGGGCCGTCGCTCGCATACTCCAGCTTGTAGCCGTGGGCACGCAACGTGTCGATGAGGCACACGTCCTTGAACTTCTCTTCCCCGCCTGGTCGGCAGGTGGGACACGACTGCTCTCTTGAGTTTCTCGTCTTTTTGTGTAACAAGGGAAAGCTTCTGCCGAGTGACACGTCGACGGAGCGTCGTATCGGTGCGACTTCTTCCTCGTGACCATACCTCTAGTTTCATGGACGAAGCCAGAATTCTATGCCTGTTTTTTTTTTCAGATAAGATTCTCGATCGATGCTTGGCTCGTCGCCAGCGCAGTGCCAGCACATTTCGTGTCAGAGACTTCGGACATGAGTCCTCCTGCCATGCAAGATTTGTTGGATGCATGCTTGCTTGATGCTTGCAGACTGCACATGCAGCACGTGTTCATGCTGCCTCCGCTGCCAAAAGCTGGGCACTGCTTGGGCGTACCTCGTCGACAGGTGCAGACAAACATTCGGCTTGGAAACTCAGTTACTGACATAAGCAACAAGGACATGAGAATCCTGCGCTCCGCTATCATGTTTGGCCTGCTTCTGGCAGCATCCAATGCTCGTCCCTCGGCCAGTGACTGACACGATATCAGACGGAGAAACAGGAGTCAAACGGCAGCCACTGCGGCAGAGAAGCAGTTGTAGGTGCGCTCCCCCTGATGCTTCCTTGTCACGAAGCGGTTCCCTAATCCAGAATTAGATGAAGGTTCGAAATACAGCACGACTATGCCACCACTGTTTCTCTGCTGCTTACATCCTTGCAGAGGCAGTGACGTCTGCTCAGCAGAAATGTCACCGGCCGGATCAGCGGCCATGTTCCTTAGTCGACAATTGGCCTTACAGCCGGCGTGAGGTACAACCGTGTCTCCAATCTTCGCCTACTGCCTGAACGTTTTCAAAAGCAGTCGCGACTGCTCAGCCGCGACGTCCTCGGTCGGATCAGCGGCCAACTTCCTTAGTCAGCGCGGCGTGCAGCTTGTGGCATGACTGTGTCCCCGACGTGTGTCTACTGTCTGCATCTTTGCAAAAGCAGCGACGATGTGTTCGCAGTAATATCATCGGCTGGACACCCAGCCTTGCTCCTCGGTCAAAATTTGGACTTGCAGCCGGCGTGCGGTATAACCGCGTCTCCAATCTTCGCCTACTGCCTGCACGTTTTCAAAACCAGTCACGACTGCTCAGCCGCGACGTCCTCGGTTGGATCAGCGGCCGGCTTCCTTGGTCAGCGCGGCGTGCAGCTTGTGGCATGACCCTGTCCCTGACGTGTGTCTACTGTCTACATCTTTGCAAGAGCAGTGACGATGGGCTCGCAGTAACATCATCGGCTGGACACCCAGCCTTGCTCCTTGGTCAAGATTTGGATTTGCAGCTGGCATGTAGAACAACTGGGGTGCCAGTATTCACATATTGTCCGCATAATTGCGAAGATAGTGACGTCTGCTCATCGGCCAAGTCCTTGGCCAGATCAGTGGCCTGCTCCCTTAGTTAGCAAGTGGATCTGCAGCCGTCGTGCAGCACGGCGCACAGCCGCGTCTCCCGTCATCCTCTACTGACTGCATCTTTGCGGAGGCAGTGACGACTGCTCAGCTTCAACATCCTCCGCCGGGCCAGCGACCTCGTTCCTTGGCCAGGAATTCGAGCTTCTCCCAACATGCACCCCAACTACGTCTCCAAACTTTGCATATTGTCTGCATCTTATGTGCAAAGGCAGGGACGACTGGTCAACAGCAATGTCCTCGGCCGGACTTGCGGCCTTGGACCTGCAGACTGTTCGAGTGGGTCTGACAGTACGAAGACGTCACGCTTCCAAGTCTCAAGCCTGCTTGTAAAAACCGGGGTTGCACAGTCTGCACGGCAGTTCGTGTCGTTCTGCCTTTGCACGGGTGCTGACTTCACCAGAAGCATTGCCTTTCGTTACCCACATGTGCAAATGTGCCCAGAACACCGAACAGATCGTCCTTCCATCTTCCTACTGCACCGGTAGCTCCCAGTTAGCGATCCCCCCGATCACTGTACGTATCACTGTCACACCCAAGGTCCCAGCTTGGTTTTTCGCCACTTGCCGCAACCGTCCAACATCCCTGCAGCATGTCTTCATGTTTCCCGCATTGCGAGAACGCACGCTCTACCCGTTCTACGTGCCTGTGGTAACACCAGTGACAAGTCTCTCACGCTCGCTCTCCTGCTGTAAAGTCAAGCAGCACACGGCCGGCTTCTTGGCTGACGGCTGTCCTCGGTAGCAGAACTAAGTCTTTTCCTTGGCGGGCCGCATTTCTGCTGCTGTCCAAACTACCCCATCATCGGAGGATCAAGATATGCATGGCAGTCCTCCTGCATCGACGGCAGTTGGCGGCATTTTCGTCCGCACCCTGGTCGAGATCCGGATTACCATGTTTTCGATAAACATGCATTGCCACCGATTGACTTGTAGAGGCATGTCACAAGCACGAGCTTCCTACAGAAGGCCTGACGACACGCCAGCCTTGATCGATGAGGCCTCGTCGACCATGGCTTCACATGTTCTCGCAGGCGACTGTGCTCCTACTGATTAACTTGAAGGAAGAGGCGATAATCTTCCTCCGGTTCCACCGGAGTCCCGAGAAACCTGAGCTTGTCGTGTTCGGTTCAGTTTCGACCCGTGCTCTCACACGCAGCCCCGATGGCGATTGTTGGAGGATCAAGAGACTCCAAGTCCTCATCCGCAAACCAAGGGAACTGGGAGAAGCGAGCCATGATCCTTACTCAGCACCCCTATCAATCCAATCCATCCTTCCCTTGCGCCACGTTCATTTTGTCTTGTGCTCAGCTACAGACTGCTGGGATTCGGAAGAATGCAGTTGATCGGATAGCACCTGGGTACGCAGAACTTGCCATTCGCGACATTTGCTCAGTTACGACATTCACGTGGACTACAACACCGATATCATGTACTGTGACATGTCGCTCTGACCTGCAGATAAGCCGCAACAAAGTTGCGGAAAGTCGAAGGCTCGCGGAGTTTCGAGCCATACATCACGGCAGAAGCTGACGCTTACGTTTCGCATGGCAGTCTAGCTGTCGTAGATCGGTGATGCAACGGGAGCATGTCGACTGTTTCTGCATCTCCTCTAGTCATATCGGCAGCACGCTGAGCCTCGGGCCTCTTCATTGCGGAAGGCGTCTAGACTTTCCCCTGCAGGTATGCTGTCGCGATCGGATGCGACACGCACAGCCGACCCCAATCCACTATGTTCTTCGTCAAAGAGCACGCCATCTTACAGGTCCCGTAGAGACAAACTGTTTTTTTTTAAAGCGCAGGGATCTGTGTAGGTCTCGTCTGCTCCGACCGTTACAAAGCGCTGCGGGGGTTTGCGGCTTGGTGTATTAACTACAGAAACCCAATGTGCTCTATCTCTGGCAACGAAAGAGACAGACTGTATGTTTATATATTAGACGTATGAGACCCACGATATTCTTAGGCCCCTCCTGGATCCAGCGTGACCGACCCTATTCGTCGGGTCGGATATGCTCGCTGCTGGGTTTTGTCGTTCTTCTCTAGAGAGCCTGTCTGACCCTGGCTGATTTGGGCTACATGTCGAGCCGTCCAAGCTCGGGATTTACGCAGGCAAATGGCGAAAGAACCTGACCTCCCTGCCCCATAAGCCCGCCGAATGTAAGCCATGTAATTTTTGAAGGGATTCCTTCAGGGTTCCTTCCTGTACATATGTACAGATGATACTACTCTTAAGGACCCCGTACCCTAGTTGCGGTCTCGGGCTATCGCCATGCAGTTGGTGTTTGCTATGCTTACATGCATGCGCTTCACTGCTACACGACAGCACCACCCGATCGGCCTGCCACTCCATCTCCGGGCCGGTTCACCTGCCACAAGGCTCTTGTGAGCTCTGGTCCACACTTGCAGAACGTGCTCCGTTCGCCAATCCAAGCAGACGCTCCTTTTATAGATGCCCTCGCATCTAGGACTTACGGGAGTACGGCGCCCAGGCACACACGCCGACGCTGGGTCGGTGCGACTTCGTCGCGTTTTGAAAACCCCGCCGTAGCTGCTCGCAGGCCTCGCAGTGTCGCGGGTCTTCCTTAGGAAACCCCGGATACAGCTGGCCGCTCGCATCAGGCTTACCCTTATGATTAGGAGCGGGCTCGCCAGGAGGGATGAAAGGTCTGCGTTCGCGGACTTTTCCTCCCTTCGGCTTGCCCTCTGCACTTTCTGTCTTAGCCGCCTTCGGCGGGCCAGAAGCTCGTCTCCCAGTACCGGGGTTGGGGGTAGGTGGGGGTGGGCTGGATTTGGGGGGCGGTGCCTTGGCCACCTCCTTCCCACCTCCTCGCGACTCACCCGAGACCTTCGCCTTGCTGCTTCCGTCCGGTGCCTTGTCTTCCTTCTCGTCCTCACTTGAGCTTCCAGGCAGCACAGGAGAACCAGACGAGAAAGAAGACGACCGACTTTCTTCCATCTCGTCTAACTCCTGCTCCTTCTTCTTTATGGAGACCCGGAGACTCCGCAGTTTTTTATGATCTTCACGGATGGCACCTTTCTTCTGCAGATACTTAGCCTTCAGGACCCCCAGGCCAAGGCGAACCGATGAGCCAGTCGAAGGCATTGCGAGCAAGGAAATTTCGGATGGCAGGCAAGAGCTCAGGTTCTCGAGCCGACCCAAATTGCGTTGTTCCGTCGCTCTGCTACCAATGACATCGAGCACGAATGCAGCAGCACGACTAACAACTCATGCATGCAAGCGTCCTCGCCTTCGCGATTGCGACGAAAACGATCGCAGAGTCGGCGGCGTATCCTGACGGCAGTGCCGGACATGTGTTTCGAAGCGCTTGTTCGGAGAATCTTTGGTTCATAACTCAGTGTGCAGCATCGCATGAGTGTTGTAGCATGTTGCATATAACAAGTCGCGACAAGGCTGTTACAGATAACAAAGCCCCCGTCAGTGCTATACAATATTATGCTGAAGGGTGAGATGCAGATGATGAAGATGATGAAGATGATGAAGATGATGAAGATGAAAAAGATGATGAAGATGAAAAAGATGATGAAGATGAAGAAGATGATGAAGATGAAGAAGATGATGAAGATGAAGAAGATGATGAAGATGATGAAGATGAAGAAGATGATGAAGATGAAGAAGATGATGAAGATGATGAAGATGAAGAAGATGATGGAGATGAGGAAGATGATGAAGATGAAGAAGATGAAGAAGATGATGAAGATGATGAAGATGATGAAGATGATAAAGATGAATTAAATAATTTAAATCCTGAAGGGGAGGGGTCCCCGGGGGTCCAGGGCCCCGGGAATTAAATAATTTAAATAATTTAAATCCGGAGCCCTTCCCCAGGATTTAAATTATTTAAATTATTTAAATCCTGGGGCCCGGGGCCCCCGGGAACCCCCCCGGCCAGGATTTAAATTATTTAAATTATTTAAATTATTTAAATTATTTAAATTATTTAAATGGGGCCGGGAATTAAATAATTTAAATAATTTAAATAATTTAAATAATTTAAATAATTTAAATCCTGAAGGGGAGGGGTCCCCGGGGGTCCAGGGCCCCGGGAATTAAATAATTTAAATAATTTAAATCCGGAGCCCTTCCCCAGGATTTAAATTATTTAAATTATTTAAATCCTGGGGCCCGGGGCCCCCGGGAACCCCCCCGGCCAGGATTTAAATTATTTAAATTATTTAAAATTATTTAAATTATTTAAATGGGGCCGGGAATTAAATAATTTAAATAATTTAAATAATTTAAATAATTTAAATAATTTAAATCCTGAAGGGGAGGGGTCCCCGGGGGTCCAGGGCCCCGGGAATTAAATAATTTAAATAATTTAAATCCGGAGCCCTTCCCCAGGATTTAAATTATTTAAATTATTTAAATCCTGGGGCCCGGGGCCCCCGGGAACCCCCCCGGCCAGGATTTAAATTATTTAAATTATTTAAATTATTTAAATGGGGCCGGGAATTAAATAATTTAAATAATTTAAATAATTTAAATAATTTAAATAATTTAAATCCTGAAGGGGAGGGGTCCCCGGGGGTCCAGGGCCCCGGGAATTAAATAATTTAAATAATTTAAATCCGGAGCCCTTCCCCAGGATTTAAATTATTTAAATTATTTAAATCCTGGGGCCCGGGGCCCCCGGGAACCCCCCCGGCCAGGATTTAAATTATTTAAATTATTTAAATTATTTAAATGGGGCCGGGAATTAAATAATTTAAATAATTTAAAAAATTTAAATAATTTAAATAATTTAAATAATTTAAATAATTTAAATAATTTAAATAATTTAAATCCTGAAGGGGAGGGGTCCCCGGGGGTCCAGGGCCCCGGGAATTAAATAATTTAAATAATTTAAATCCGGAGCCCTTCCCCAGGATTTAAATTATTTAAATTATTTAAATCCTGGGGCCCGGGGCCCCCGGGAACCCCCCCGGCCAGGATTTAAATTATTTAAATTATTTAATTCCCGGCCCTGTCCCCGCCCGGGACCCCCAACCGGGTTTATTTGGAAGCTGGCTCTTGTTTATATATAAGGGATTTAGGTCACTGTTTCCCTATCTAGAGTGCAAGCACCAGCTTCCAAATAACCCCGGTTTAAGCCGCACACCCCCCCCCACCCCCCCCGGAGCCCTTTTCTGTGATCCCACGTAAAGGCTCCAAAACCGTCAACTGTCACGAGGATGGCGCCCCTCACCGCGCACGTCTCCCACGTGAAGGCACCAAAACCGGTAACTGTCACGAGGATCGCGTTCCAAACACGATCCTTGTGACAGTGGACACCTTCCGTCCGAACCCAGGCAACTGTGAACAGGACCGCGTCCGTGACAGGCCCGATCTCTGTGCCCAATTGTCAGGAAGATTGCCAGTGTGACACAAGATAAATAAACAGAAAGGAACGACATGATGATGATCATGATGATCATGTTCATGATCTTGATGATGGTGATGATGGTGATGATGGTGATGGTGATGATGGTGATGATGATTATTATACCAAACAGCCCAAGCAGGCCCAAACCCCGAAGCACGCCACACCGGGAGGGAGGCACCCCACGCAGACCCAGGGGGAGGCACCCCACGCAGACCAACACCCCGAACCACGCCACATCACAGGGGGGGAGCCGGGGGACCATCATTTTCATGATGATGATCATGATGATGATGATGATGGTGATGCTGATGATTATACAAAGCACCCCAAGCAGACCGAAACCCCGAACCACACCACACCACACCACAGGGGGGGGGAGGCACCCCACGCAGACCCAAACCATCCCAAACCCCGAACCACACCACACCACACCACAGGGGGGCAGGGGGACCATCATGTTCATGTTCATGATGATGATCATGCAGAGCACCACCGGATACCGCACCACAGGGCCCACACCACAGGGGGGGGGGGGGCGGGGGGACCCCACACCACAAGGGAGGGGAGGGGGGGGATACCGCAGGGGCGGCGGGGGGGAAAAGCACCACAGCACAGGGCCCACACCACAGCGGGGCGCTGCATCATATATGCCGATATGGTTGCAGGACTGAAAGAGCTGCTTCTGGTGATACTCGAACTAGATCGACAATTTCTGCCAGTACGAAACATGATGAAACGAGATAGGGGCAACGCTCCGAGATAGCGCAAGTAGCCCGAACCTTGACTAAACGCAGCAGCTCATATACACAACGCACTGTAAACCTTTTGCGTCCATAGTTGTTAAGAATGAAATTAGCATGGCATGTATTGGGTCTTGATCAGGCATTTTACATATTCTGTGTTATGTAGCATATCCTGCATATACACACGCGCACGCACACATTTTCAATTCTGTGTATGTGTATATGTATCTGTATATTATGTATATGTATATATATATATAGTCATATATATCGATATATATATATATATATATATATATATGTATGTGTATATATATATATACATATATATACATATCTATACATATATATATATATATATACATCTTTATTTGTTTATGTATCAAAGGATTTGAATACGCATGTATATTATGTCGGGGAGTGTACGTAATTATTGACTATTGTAAAGGTTGTATCTGTATCTGGGTGACATGATGCTGCATTGTGTCGTGCTATGTGTCGTAGGATAGTATGCGACACTGTCCACTAGGTTATCATGCCACATGCAGTTATATGGTCTTCTACGCTGCTGTTTGCTGTTATCTTGCACATTACCGAAACATATCATGTTACACAATATTGTGTCGACCATGTCCTGTTACATCACATTGTGGTCTGGTAATATGTGTATAGTAGATAATACATATATATATATATATATATACACATACACGCATGCATATGATGTCATGTTTCTCATTTTCGGGTTATGTGGTTTTATTTCTCGCTTTTGATAACATGCGCCATGGTGCGCAGTACAATTTTCGAGCTTTGAGAGTGTATCTACACACACACACACACACATATATATATATATATATATATATATATATATATATATAAGTGTCTATATACATTGCGCATATTTCGCATTGTCTAGTATGGTTTGCTTATGACATATGACACATGCATTACGATTTTTGATGCGTGACATGTCATATGTGCTGTGTGACAGAACTCGCTCATCTGACATATGGCTCATGTTACATGACGTATCGAATTTTCTAATGCCGTATATGATATGTTTTGTATCACATATCATACTTTAGATTATAAGTTGTTACCCTGGAGTTACTTTTGCTATATCACCACCACCCCCACTAGCCCCCATCAGCAGCACCACCACCCCCACCAGCACCCATCAGCAGCACCACCAGCACCACCGCACCACCAGCACCACCAGCACCACCAGCACCACCAGCACCACCAGCACCACCAGCACCACCAGCACCACCAGCACCACCAGCACCACCAGCACCACCACCAGCACCACCAGCACCACCAGCACCACCACCACCACCACCAGCACCACCAGCACCACCAGCGCCACCAGCACCACCAGCACCACCAGCACCACCAGCACCACCAGCACCACCAGCACCACCAGCACCACCAGCACCGTCAGCACCGTCAGCACCGTCAGCACCGTCAGCACCGCCAGCACCGCCAGCACCGCCAGCACCGCCAGCACCGCCAGCACCGCCAGCACCGCCAGCACCGCCAGCACCGCCAGCACCGCCAGCACCGCCAGCACCGCTAGCACCGCCAGTGCCGCCAGCACCGCCAGCACCGCCAGCAGCGCCAGCAGCGCCAGCAGCGCCAGCACCACCAGCACCACCAGCACCACCCACCAGCAGCAGCACCACCACCACAACCACCAGCACCAGCACCAGCGCCAGCGCCAGCACCAGCACCAGCACCAGCCCTCTGCTACAGTAGTTCAACACATGCATGAGAGTAGGAATGACGACAACTGCTTGCCAGCTTCAGTGCGGTGTGGCAGCTTCGGGCCTTCGGCGATGAGCCAGGCCCCGGGCTCAGGGCTGTGCGCGGCTTTGCGAGCCTTTGCTCGTGCTGGAGGAGCGCGCGGCAGTGTGGACTCTGGAGGCACCTGATTTGGGGTTTCGGGGTTACCAGTAGGGCTGGGGTTTAATTAGGGCCTTCAGGGTTCAGGAGCGTTTGGGCATGGTTATCCAAGCTGCACTGCCTCCTTTCAGATCTAATTTTAATGAGAATCCAATGTGCTTCGGTGTCGCCATGCAAGCCGCGGTATTTGATTATGAAGCGGTTGCAGATGAACTGGCCGCCAAGTTCATGGAATTAACAAGTTGGACAGCAACAAGCGCCCGCAATATGCCAGGGCCAACCCTCCGTCGCACTTACTTGACGACCAGCTCGAATTCGTGGAACGAAACACTCCGAGCTGCAGCATACATCAGAAACAAATCACCATGCAACGTTTCGCACGAAGTCGCCCTCGGCGGACGAGGAGCTGCCGGGCCGCCTGCAGAACGAGAGCACAATGCCAATCGAGAGGTGTTGCGATTGTTGCAGTCGCACATGTCGCCACAAGGATAGCAGGAGCTGGATGCATGCGCTTAAGCGATCCGAGGCACGGAAGCGGTTCTGGGCTGCGCGTCAATTAGGACTTTGGCTTTTGTGGAGTTTTTTATCATGGCTAGCTTCAGAAGCTTTATGTCCAGTGATCTATCGGTTCCGCGAACACCTTTGCAAATGCTGGTCAGCGAGCGACGTCAGTAGGGCTCAGGCGTTTTCTGCATGCTGTCGATGTGATGCCAAAGTGCGAAATCTGATACAGTAGGCTTGGCTTGATGCTTTATACGCAGCTGTGCCAATGCTGTCTCGAAGTACTGTGGACATCTGTGGACGTGCTTCAGGAGAACGGCTTTGTCAGGACAAGTTCCTGATGCTGACCGCTTGGCATGCGGCAGTGGTGAAGACGAGGTTCATGGCTTTGGACAGGACAGCTGGCCGCCCAAACAATGCTGACCTACCTGGCTGTCTCCAAAGACGAATGCTTTCGCACCACGACTTATCCCTTTCAGTCCCGGTGCGAATCGGAGAGCAGCCGTGATGTTTGGAGACTTTGGAGTCACAAGGCGACCAGCTTGCGTCGGCGCGTCCCGGGATGTGTGACGATGTCCTTCCTAATTAGTGTTGAGCTTGATGCTCGCGTAGTACGTGTAGTGATACTCTTTTGCCGGCGTTACACGTATTGTTGCGAGATGCTCCAAAAGTTGCGGTCATGCTCAGGGGCTTACTAGGTGCCTGTTGGGTGGAGCAGGGACACAGGTCGTCATTCCTCGCCTTGCTGACCCAGTGACAGCTCGTGGGGAGCTTCGCAAAGACGTTTGAAAAGAAGACACCTTGGTGCGTGGCGTCCTTCCCTATGGACTGACGGCGAGTGGCCGTGGTAGACTTCAAAATGTTGCGTTTTTTCCCATTAAAAATGAGAACAGCGCCACAAAGCGTGCTCGGGAACAAGTGTATCAGTACCTGGTCTGCGCGTAAACGCTTCATGGTGTTAAGACATTGCATCCAGGGGGAGCCCGAATGCGACGAGGATCAGAGGGGAGGAGTAGTGTGACAATGAGCAAAATTTGTGACGCATCAGCGTTCTGAGAACACATCCATGTACTGTACTGGCGGGATCCAAAGGATGTCCGAGAGGCCGAATGGTGTGGCCACGACCCAAGCGGGGGAATGTGGAAACAGCAATACATCTTTGTTCTTATCATTATTGCAAGCTCTTTGGTGTCACCACGCTTCGGAAAAATCCGACATGGTGTTACATGTCATTACGCGGCGGTACACTACATCATGCTACATTAAGCTACATGACACTTTATCCATTAGGCCATTAGGTTACAGCGATACATAAGGTTGTAAAGTGCACCACCTTACCACAGGTTACCATAATTTTTACGTTGTACTGCATCTGATGTAACACCGTATTTACACCATATATGTTTTACATAGTCTTTTACTTTGTTTCGTACGGTATTTCAACAGAAATCGACATTCTATTTTACGTTCGATGAGATGAATTTTCACTATGACCCTTTATACTGAAACATACGACAGCATCTTACAATGTGTCATATTACATTACATTTGTTACAAATATTATGATGTATTTCGCCATACACTGCGTCATGTTAAAGTCTATTACAATGTGTTACAATATATGATATATGTGTACAAATTACAACTACAACATAAATATTTTCTGTTATATTGCGACAAACACAGCGCGTTACCGTACATTGCAATTCATTGCGATATCTTACGACACATGACACATTACTTTTTATTGCATGATCGCATACATACATGCAACACATGAGCGCGTGAATATACGCATGCAGTGCCATGCACGTGTAGCATTAGCGTAGAAATCATGAGCGACCGTGTGAACGTGTGTGTGGAAAACAAGGACTGTAAATGACAAGAAACAAACCCAAACACATATATTGTAAAACCACATTATGGATACATGTTATGTATAGGTAAATGACATGTGTACATAGACACACATGCACACGGTTCATGTTCACATCGGTTTGTGTAACTGGACATGCAAGCTTTTAATGATTTCGTTTGTCAGTCTGAGGAAAGTCACCGCGGAGTTGGCCGAGGCTCGGGATATAGGGTTGGCTGGAAGTCTTCTTGTCTGAATGCGCGAAGATTGTTCAACAGGTGCTGCGAGAAGGGTGACGTTTGGGAATGCATCCCGTTTCGGAGACAAGTCTTCTCAACAGTTTTCGCAATTTTCATCTCCACAATAATTCATATGCAGATACATACAAACGCCTCTACCCGAATCCACATCCATGTGGACATGCATATATATATATATATTCACGATATACACATGTTTTCATACACATGTCAAAAGCTTGTGTACATCATCGCTCAGTTTCTTTCCCCAGTCTTTCCCCGTGTTCTCGTACGGGCGTCGAGGCTGAGGCGGCCCTGGCGGAAGTTGAAGCAGAGCCGGAAGAGCAGGATGAGGAGGAAGTGCCGGAGGAGGAGTGCTGGTACGTGTGGCATTCCCGTCAGACTCAGTTTTCATGGCTTTGATTTTTGTACTCTCGGCGCAGGATGCTGGGGAGGAAGGAGGTGAAGTAGAAGAGGACCGTTGGCAGCTTTTCCGGGAGGCATGCGTTTCACCTGATGTGTCCGCGAGGCGCAGCAGCCCGAAATGGATCCCGCCGACTTCCCTTACCGGGTGCTGGATGAGGCCGGGGTCAAAGCCCAGACTTCCATCCCTGTGGGGGGTGCTTCACACTCGCAGCAGTGAATGCTGCATGATCTCATCTCGTTTCCGCATGGTTTTTGAATTCCGTCAGTCTCTCCAAGGACCGCCTTCACGTCCTCCTTCTGGGGCCGCCGCTGACAGGCAAGAGCTCACTGGCAGCCCACCTCGAGCACGGCAAGCGGAAGATTCTCTCCGTGGACCGGGTGCTAGTGGAGCGTTCGTGAGGATATTCGCTGGATCAGCACGGAGGCTTGAATCACAGAAACGGCGCTGTTGAGAGGATGCTGCCGTGGACTGGGCGCTGTCAGGCCTGGCCGCCTTGAAGTGTCCAACATCGCTTCAATCTTCAGTGTAGCAGGACCTGCAACGCTTCAAGGGCCCGCAGAGGAGGAACGAAGAGAGAGACTGCGCAAGCTGCCACTCGCTCGAGTAAGTGCCGAGCGCCTTTCCTTGACATCGTTTGGGCAAAGCAGATCCATTTGGCCAAATAAGGATGGCCACGCAAGAAGAGGAGCACGAAAAGGCAGAGAAGGACCCCAGAAGCCTTGCCACGTGCATTCCGGAGTCTTATAAAGGGATTTCTGCCCCCCCCCTGTGGTGATTCAAAAAAAGGAGCGAGAAGCCCAGGCCAAGAAGAGCAAGGAAGCGAAGCTCGGATGAAAAAAAAGATCCCAGGGAGGGCCCCCCAACTGCCTTAGCTGCCAGACTGTGAGCGCCCAGGTTCGTGCCGCAAGCTACAAGATACTCGTTGCCAATAGAAGATGTCACCTTCTTCCTGCAACGTCGAATGCAGCTACCTGGCAGCAAGCTTTGCGTGGATGCCGCTTGGAAAGGTTCATGTGTCTGCAGGCTTCCTGACTGTAACGCTTGCGTTGTGTTCGACGGTGCCGACTCCAACTACTTGCCATCAGCGGAGCAAGCTGTGTTCTTGGGCTGCACAGCTGTTTCGTTTCCTGTTGCGCATGAAGACGAACTGACGAGGGCAGCATGGAAGGATGCAGCATGCGTGATAAGTCAGAGATCGACGTGCAACCCCAGCCTTTCACGTTTTCAAAAGCTACCCGCAAGGAGTTCTGCCTAAGAAATGCCGTAAGCACCGGCTGAACGGTGTCCATGTCTTACAGGACAGCGCTGCTTGGTGCGCTGTGGCCCGAGCAGCTCATGGTGCTTTCTCTTTCACCAACGACGTGCGAGAAGTTTACCTTGGGCGAAGGACGGCGTGCACGGATGGACTGTGCGAACTTACATGCACGCCTGAAAGGATTTGTCTCTAGTGCTGTTTGCTCTGCTGTAGCCTGCCCTGGTCCCCGATGCATCCGATTTAAGCCGAACTGGCAGGCTTGATGAAAGCCTCTCCGGAGAATCCAGATGAGGACGCAGAGCAGCTCAAGACCGAGGCAACTGCGAGACATTGGTGTGCATGTTCCTGCTCCGCGAGACTTTGATCTGCTTGATCTGGCGCTTCCAGCGAGGTCGCGGCATTGCAGGCGCAGTATGCGTCGCTGAAGGTGTGGGCATCTGGGTACAATGTCGGCGATTCTAGCGAAGAGACTGTGCTGCTGGTCCCGAGGCGGCCGCAGAGAGCCGTGTGCAGCAGCTGGAGGCCGAACATGAATGCATGCTGCACATGCTCCAAAGCTTCCGCATGAGCCCGTGTTCCACAGCTGGAGGCGATTCTCCCTGAGGCGCAAGCGGGGGCGGAGAAGGCTGCGGCAGACCTCGAAGAGCGTCCCGGCACGGTCAGTCCACGGGCCTTGAGTTGTAGACTTTTCCATTCGCCAAGAGACACGGCAGACAGCACCAGCAGCTTCTCAAAAGAAGAACGCCCAGCCCAGGGCGACCGGCAAGCTGGCAGAGCTTTCGGAGAGGCGGAAGCAGAGGGCCGAGGAGGCGGAGGCTGCAGGCGAGGACGCCAGTTGCGGCCGGATGTGGCCTTTCGTGGCTTGTTTTGGAAACATGTGCTACACAAGATGCGAGAACTTGCGACGATATACTACGTATACCACATTCTGCCACAATATACTGTAATGTACGATCATCTGTGAGGTTGGGCCTGCTGTTCTGAAAGCTTCCCCCAGTTGTCGTCGTCGGAGTGAAGCAGTGCAACAGTCGTGGTGGTACAGTACACTGCATAGACCCGTCGTTACTCTGCTTGTCAGAAGCAACGCCGCCATCTTCGTAATGATATTGTAGCTGCGCAAAAAACCAGAAACTGTCATCTTCACTAAGCTACATGACGAAGCCCTAGTCAACTTATTCAGTATCGTGGTGCTCGTTCACTAGTCATTCGATATGTTCCTGCAGCCGTTTTCAGTTGACCATGTCGACGCAAGCTATCCATGCTTTGGCAGACCGAGTACCTCGTCGTCCACTTAAACAAACTTTCCTGTTGGCTTCCGATCCGCTTTGCAGGCGCCGAGGCGGCAGCTGGTGTGGAAGCATCAGAGGAGGTGGCAGAGATCGTCGCCGAGAGTGCCTGAGCAGCAGTCTGGCGGTCTTGGGCATCACGTGATGCTTCTGCAGTGCTCCTGGGCCAGAGATTCCGAAGCAGTTCCTCTTTGATGCCCGGGCCAGGTGCGGCAACCATGGCCAAGGAAGAGCAGGACCCAGAGGTGCGATGCGACATCAGTGAGAATTTTGTACAGAAGACCAACGGCAAGTCCTGTCAGGCAGCCGAGGAAGCGAAGCTTCGTGAGGAGCTGGTGAACATGGAGGAAGCTGTCAAACAAGCCAAGGCCAGGGAGCATGGCACCACACGCACGAACTTCGCCGATGCCTTCTTGTCCTCCTGTTTGAGTGTTGCTCTTGGCTTGGCTGGCATGTGCCAGGCCAAGCATGCGGATCTGGAAGCTCAGCTCCAGCGTGCCCGCGATGTGCTTCAGCAGCTACAGAAGCTTGAGGCATCGGCCGCGTGTTTGGCGTGTGCACAGAGAGCGCCGCTAGATGCGATCGTCAGGGACAGGAAGAGACGCTGATCTCTCGCAGTCGCGAAGTGACAGCATCCTTGGAGGCAGGGGAAAGGGGGAAGCGTGCCGGAGCGATGCGGGCTCAGGGCTCAGTCTTTCCAACCTTTTGTCAGGCCAGCGTGGCCGGCTTCTTGGCCTCGAAGCGCCGCCCACGCGAAGAGGCAGCACCGAGCAGCGGGCAGCGGGCACTCCTGTTCAAACGTCTCTGAGGCCGCGTCCCCACAGGAGGCGGAGGCCGCGGAGGCCGCGGAGGGCGCCGCGGCGGAGGGCGGAGCGGCAAGTGGGAGCCTCGTTGTTTCCCACAAAAGCCGCGGCGGACGGCTTACGACAGAGGCCCGGCTCCGGCTGCGGAGACGCCGGAGGCCGCCGCATCACCGGCACCCGGGAGCAGTCCAGGACGCGAGCGTCAGATGTAGCCCTCGTGGGCTCAGAGGGCACATCGGCTCCTCGCTGTTCTGAAGGAGTGAATGAAGAAGAGGCCACCCAGCCTGCAGTTGACGTCGCCTCAGCTTCTCTTTGCGTTGCAGTGCTATCGTGTAGCGCATGGGGAATTAAGCGCAGGCCGAGTCACCGACGGAGCCTTTGCAGCCCTTTGCAAGCTTTGCAGCCATTGGCCTCGAGTCCAGCTTCGAGGCCGAAGCTGTGAGGAAAAACGCAGGATGACAACCTGCAGCTCCCCGCCGCCCCGTCTTGAAGGAGTCCGGGCCAGACTTCCCCAAGCTCCGGGCCATTCTTGATGACGTTGTGCCCGGCGCACGGTGGAGTAATGCCTCCTTCACGTGGCTGGGTTGGGTTGTTAGTTGTTGGGGTGTGCTGAGGCCTCCTCCCTGCATCCCGAAGGAACCGCCCATCCCTCCGCCGTCCTTCGCACAGGCGGAGCTGCACTGCTCGAGCCAGCCTTCCAGCCTTCCCTTCCTTTCTCCAGCCAACCTTTCTTTCGTCAGGTGGTGCAGAGGCCGCATCTGCGCCTTCCACGAGCTGCCGTGGAGCGCTTCTCGCTCATCACGCCGGCCGAGAATGAGGAAGGCAGGACCTGGGCCCAGGGCCCCAGGGCCTATGCGCAAAGCGGTCACGCTGTCACGCTGCCAGGGGCAGAGGAGCCAAGGCCTGGGATCTTGGGCATCATGAGTCAATGAACCCTAATACTGCGTGTGTGATGAAAGAGGTTGTGTAGTTGTTTCTTGTTTTTGTTTTAGGGATCGCTTCTGCTTTGCTCACGCAGCTCATGGGACAGGAGCGACAGCAAAGGGGCAGCGGCTGAGGATGCTCGGCAGAAAACAGCTCACCGAGCTGATTCTACGACGCCAGGGCCGGTCAAACTCTTTCATTGCAAACTGTGTTGAGCCAAAGGGTGCTCGGCGATTTTCCAAGGACGTCATGCAGCCCACGCGGTGGTTGATTGAGCCTCACGGGAAAGTGCGGCTCCTCTTGAAGTTCTTCTCGGAGGAGCTGTCGTCTGCAGGTTGCTGTAGGTAGGTGCTTCCTCTTGCCGTCGTGTGCACCACAACTCCGGCTGGGGCCCATTTCTGGTTTCTTCTGAGACTCAGTAGGTTTTGCACTTGCGGTTAGTTTGCTCCCGAGCAGCCCGTGCTCGCGCCGTGGGACTGAAGGCTCCAGGAGTTGGTGCAGTCACTTGATGCAGTGACCACAGTGCAAGTGTAATCAGCTGAGAGCAGTTTGCGCAGCATTGATTCAACATAATTCGAACGCTACTAGTTTTCAGTGCTCTGTAGACCTGTCACCGTGGCTTTTCATGGGATGCCTACCTCCTGAAGCTGCCAACTCTATTCCAAGAGCGGGGAAGGACTTTTGCGCATTTTTGCGCCACAACTGCGCCAGGGCCTTCCTGCTACATGCGTGAAGACGCACTGCCGCGATGCCGAGTTTCACGGTCTGCTGTCAAGACCTGACGTGAGCATGCGACCTCAAAGTGATCTATGAGATATTTGGACGTCAATGCTACCGCCCAGCTGATGCCGCCGCTGCCCCGCTCCTCAGCGCCCAAAGCCCCGACACCCTTCAAGGGGTCACGGCGCCCACAGCCGCCGCGCTCTTCAACGCCGACTCTCTCCTTGGTCTCGGCGGCCGCATCGGCAGAGATTCTTCTATGGTATCGGTCCACGAGGCATCCTCTTCGCAGACTGGCGGAAGTTCAGAGCAAACGTGGCAGAAGCGGACCCTTGGAGCATTCCGTCATGCGGGAGGTGCTGACATCTTTCACTCGCATCCCTCCTTCGGTTCCAAGTTCGTACCACCATGGATCCGGAGCAGAAGCGATGAGGGGCCAGCGTGTCGAATTCGAAATGCAGGATGCTGGCATCTTCCTGCTTTCAGTGGCACAGGCCTCGAATGCGGCCGATAAATCTCTGGCACTGTTGTGGCTCTACCTTTCGTGGTCTTGGACGCACCAGGAAAGTCTGGCATGGAGCACTCTATTCAAGTCTTGATGCTGGTGCGGACACTCTGAGTTTTGAATGGGCATCCTCTCGTGTATTTGCTTGCGCAGCGTTAGGGCCTTTAGGGCATTTTCTGTCGACACGCATTTTGACCGTAAGTTTGCCCGCGCAGCTTTAGGGCCTTTAAGGCATCTTCTGTCAAGAAATATGGGCAGTAAGGACAGTCCTCGTCATGCAGGTAGTGGGCGCGCGGTGCTCTTTGCTGCCTTTAGACTTTGCCAGGCATGTTGTTCCATGGGATCGAAGTCAATGCGCCGATTCACCACCATGGGAGAGTTGACTGTTCCGAGAGGTTGAGAAGTTGAGAGGGGAGACTCAGAGTTCAAGACGCCGGCCTCTCGGGGTCTTCTTCGGGCCGGACCGACACAACAACAACTTTTACACGCTGCTGCTTGGCAAGAAAGCCTGACGACACATCCTTCACCAGCTGGCTCAACGAATTCACGGCTAAGCCGTGCCTGTCCTTTTCACACTTTGAAGGCTCCGCTATGGGCTCAGCGTGCAAATTCCTCGTGCTTGAGGCTTGGTCTGCTGCGGTGGCTGCGCTCCCATTGCTGGCTGCTGGCCTTCTGAGCTCTTGCGACGACTCCGACTGAAGCCCTTGTACAGGTGAGGTGTTTTCCAAACGTGCATGTCTGAGCCTGTACGCTCCTCAGAGAATGTTTGGAAACTCGCTGCATGGATGCAGGCTTTAGCCATGTTACATAGGAAAATCCTGTGTCATGTGCTGTACCGTAGTTACCGTAGGCACTTTAGGCTGTACAGCGTTGTCTACGCGGATGTTTCGGCAAAAGATGGTGCCTATCTCTCATATTCGCGCACTTTGACTTGTCGGTCGCAGACCTGGCTACCTAGAGGCAACGAGCGAAGGAAGCTCGGGGTGAGCTCCTCTTAGGCCGTTCGTGCACGGGCTGTGGTTACAACAGGCAGCCCTTATGCAGTTGACATTCTCAAGAAGATGTTTTGGAACGCACCTTGACCTTGACGACGATGGCATTGTGAAGCTGTTGAAGTTTATCTGGACCGTTCACCCGGCCACGTGTGGGCTTATGGTTCAGATCGTGTGCCCACCACAGTTGTCGTCACTGTCACTGTCGCGCACAGAGCGTAGCGCTTGCTCGTAGCCTTCCTTTCTGTCTGCTCAGACTCATCCCGTACATCTCGCAGCATGCCTTGTCAGCTGGACAACGAACTTCTCTAGAACTGTCCTTCTCTCTCGCTACCTCTCTGTCCTTGTGTGTCTGTGTGTGGCAGGACATTGGAACGTACCAGGCCGCGCTTTGCTTCGAGGTGGTTGGAGGCGTTTGTCTGCCTGTTCTCCTGGTGTCTGACTCTGCCATGCCTGTCAAAGAACAGGAATCAACAACAATGCGCCGGTGTCGATTGCAGCTTCAGGCATCACGGCCTTCCCAGGCAGGGTCTCGCATCGTTTGCCGAGAGCCGGGTAGAGAGGCTTCTTTTCGTTGCGCTCGCCAACAGGCATCAGCAGTGACCCACGCAATGTCTTCACACGGCGGGCGAAGATGAAGCCAGCGAGTGGATATGCTTCGAAGCAATTCATACTCTCAACGGGCTCCCTGGCAATTTCCATCTTCACCGGCCCACAGCCGTCTCATCGTTTCTTCCCGAGGCGTCTTCGAGTTTGGGCCACTGCTCATCGGCCGCAGCGCAGATTCGCGGGCAGATGCTGCGCTCCTCGGCCAGGGCGATGATTTGCAGTCACGTTCCTCGTCGGGGGCAGGGGTAGGAGGATGATGACAAACCGACGAGTTGGAAGCACTGCACAGGCTTCCAGGTAAGCCCCCCAATGTTCACGCATATCTGAATGCTCCAACGCGCTGGCGCGTTCAACACACGCAAGGTCAGATCCACATGTGAAGCAGCACGTAGAGAACTTCCGCATCACCAACAACTCCCTGTTCAAGGCCAGAGCCGCAGTTCAGAGTCCAGGAGCCCGCGAAAGCGCCTGGTACTGGTAGAGACGTGGGTCTGTGAGCACACAAACATGAATAGGTTTGTATGCAAGTGCTGAGTGACAATAAACTAAGTAATACACACAAGGTAGGGGAACTTGCCCAGACAAGAAGAGAAGAGCATGAGCAGCCGCGCCAGGCAGACGTGGCTTTCACGCTGGCCTCGGCTCAAGCGCCCCCGGCTGAAGATCCTGGGAAGAAGACTCCTGGACTGCGGGCTCTGTAAACACAGTAGGAACACTCTTTAGGTTCTGTGGATGGGAGAGGGTAGCAGTTTTGGAGGCTGGATACATGCTTGGGGCGGTGATTGCCTGAATGATGGTATCCGGCAGAGGCTTGACGAGGCGGTTTCATCGAGGCATAGACAGGCACGGAGGACGAGAGGCAGTTGAAGCTTCGAGCTCGATGCAGGAGGGAAGAAGGGGGAGGCGGCGCCTACAGCCTTCGAGGAGCCTGCGGGGTAAGCGTTGAGAGTCCAACGATGAAGATGCTCAGATTGAGAGGCCAGGGCTCGAACTCCTTGTGTTTTTCCTGAAAGTCGCGTAGCTAGGTGGAGGTAGCTTAAGTTTGGCTGCCCTTTCGCGCGATGGAGGCATCTGTTTCACGAGCGCTAGGCAGTGTGGCTCTGAGGCATGTAGAAGACAGGCACTTCCACCAAAGAACCTGGAGTGCCGAAACCGAGCTAACCTCGAGAGCATTGAGGTGAGTCCAGAACCTCCTCTTAATCTCCCAGGTAGTGATGTTTCACTCTTCAGACCTCGAACCACCTTCGAGTGTTCGGCCTTCCGCTGAGGAGTACCCTTTCTTGGTGGAGCCCTCGGAGCTGGAGCTGGAGGTGGGGGAGACCAAGGAGCTGAAGGTCTCCTGTTTCCCCGCCCGGGCCTCAGATTGGAAGTGCCCGACGAAAGGTCCTAAGAACTTCTGCTGCCTCAGACTTAAACACTTCCGAGAACCGTGGGTCCCAAGACCTCGTGGCATCATGGCAGGTCAAGGAGGGGACGTACACTGACACCATCATCGCCAAGATCACGGACAACCCAGATCCCGTGGAGTTTGCCATCGCCGCCATCGGATCCCTCCCCAAGGCAACCGGCGAACTTAAAATTGGAGCGACTCCTCGTGCTGAGTTTCATGAGCAGTCTGTTCTGGGCTTGCCTGAGTGTTTTCCTTCCCTCACCAGAGCCCCTCACTTGCGCCACGGGCCCCTACAGGTGACTTTGGACACCACGGAGTTGGACTTCGACCGCATTCTCGTCAAGCAGCGAATGTCCAACGGCATCAAGGCGGGGGAAAATGGGGGGAGATCTGCCAGGGCATGTTTTGCCAAAGTCTGTTTCTCGCTTTGAGGTGGCCAATGTCTCCGCCGTGCCCGTGAAGTGGCGCTTGGAGGCGAGATCCGAGAGCAAGGGAGGGACCGTCTCTTGGGGCATCGGAGTGTGTGGGAGGCGGCCAACGCCGTCCCTGAAGCCTTCGAGATCGAGCCCATGGAGGGCAGGGGCCTTGGCTTCTGGCTGTTGTTGTGTGAAGTGTTCTTCTGTGCCCTCTCCCGCGTTCTCAGGAATCCTGGCGGTGGCAGAGGAGAAGCACGTCGTGGTGGTGTTCCGGTCTGACACCCCGTGCTCGCACAAGTTCGGCCTCTCCCTGCAGATCTCAGACACGGAAGGTCTGCGAAAATTTGAGAACGCAGCCGAGATCCAGGTAATGGCAGAGGCCTTCGTCGTGGACGTGGTGCCAGAATTTCCCAACAATGGCGTGGGCTTAGACTTCGGCGATGTTCGAGTTGGAGCGACTGTGGAGCAGACCTTCAATGTGGCGAACAACGGCAAGTACCCTGTGAACTTTGACATCAAGATCCGGCGCAGAGCCATCCAAGACATCATGAAGATTGACTATGGCACTCCTCCGGAGGATTGCGGGTGTTTACACTGTTCACAGTGCCATATCTGAACGGGAACCTGATGCATGTAGATGCTGCTGAGCTGGTAGTCCCATCTCCGAAGAAAGCCAGTGTGAGGAGGGCAAGTTCCCAGAGCTGCAGCCCGGACAGAAACAAGCCATCAAGGCCCTGGGCCCTGGGCCCACCTTGCCCTTTGCTTGAACCAAAGTCTCTACTCGCGAGGTGTCGGTGGTCGCACCGGTGGCAATGCAGTGCCCGGAACCAAAACGGTTTGCTCGAACGGGCAAAAACGAGGAGACATTGCTTCTTGCGACGCTAGCCGCTAGCCTCGAGAGTCAAGAATACCTCGAGAGTATCGCAGGAGCTGGAACTGTTGGTCTACGAAGCCAAGACAGGCGCGGTTTTCCTTTCCACACTCTTGCTGAAAAGGATTATTGGACAGGTGAGCGTGTGCAACTGGAGACACCTCTCATCCCGCTAACCCTGCGGGCAGTCGCTTGGCAGAGTGAAGGGCACTCTACAGAGAAGTGGGAGAAGTCGGGGATGAGGTGCACAACTCCTTCAACCTCGCGCCGCCTCGAGGTTTGAGCTTCGGTCCTGTGAAGTGCTCCGGACGCAGTTGGCGACAGCCAGTCGGAGACGTTTTAGCAGCCCTGGACTCGCTTGCCCCCAGGATCGGCGAATCGAACACCCGGGAGTTTGAGATCTACAACGACGGCCCCTTCAAGCTCCTCGGGCTCGAAAATCAAGCATTGCAGCAGAGGGAAGATCTTGTGGCGAGTCTTCAGACAGCCTGCCCCCCGAGATTCGATTGGTTCATCTTCGATGCCACGAACATGAAGATTGGCACAGAGGACATGAAGAAGCCGGCTGCAGACCCAGATGATGGGATCCAATCGATATAGTGATGGGACCCTTGAAACCCTGTGAACCCAGGAGAAAGGGGAGCTTTTGGTGGGAGACTTCAAGATCGTGCCCGCAGAAGGCCGAAGACTTTTGAGCGATCTACTTCTTGTACTTCTTGTTCTTGTTCTTGTTCGTGTTGCTATTGCTATCATTTGCTATCGCAATTATTACGCTCTTTTGTTTGGCAGCATTTCCATCTTTGAGCCCAGGTTCCTTAGCTCCTCAAGACAAAGTGAAGATCGTGGGGACCTTCACTGCGACGGAGCCAAAGTTCTGCAGCACAGCTGCAAAAGATCATAACAAAGTCTATCTATCTATCTATCTATATATATATATATATATATATATATATATATTATAGATAGGCGAGCACAAGATCGGCATCCACGTGGATGGCCTGCCAGAGGACTCCCGGTCAGGCGGAGGTGCCTGGGCCTGAACGCGCGCCGCCAGCTCTGGCTACTTACTGCTTGTAGCAGTGTTCGTGTCATGGCCTACTCCCTGGAGGCAGTCGGGATGATGCCTTTGCTGGCGACGCTCGAGACACAGCTTGACTGTTTCCGTAGCTTCGGACGGCAGAGGGCAGAACCGAGGCTGGTGACAAGGGCTTTCGGGAATACATCCTGACGGCCCAGAGTTGCACGCCAGGCCACGGAGTTTGGAGCATCTCCTCATCGCTATTCCTGTATTCCAGCCAGTTGCAGGCATCGACACGGAGAACATGCAGTCCATGTTTGAGGAGCAGTTCGTGGCACCCACGCTGGAAGATGCCATCGTGCCTTGACGGCATCTCTGCGCTAGATGCTTGCACCTGAATGGTCCGGGGAAGCTGCAACCGGCTCAGGCGACGGCGGGACGCGTGGACATCCGTGCCTTCGATGAGGAGGCCCGCTACTTCTCCTTCGGCCCCGTCTCGCTGCAAGGCCGGGTAGCCAGGAGGCGCAAGGCCCGAAGGCCAAAGCTTTGACTTCTATGCAGGGCCATCCGACCGGCAAGAGCCAGCCAAGTTCCGGATCACAAATCCGCTCCTTGGCCCTCATTGCTTGGAACAGATGCATCATGATGACCGCTGATGTTGTTGATCATGGTCATGGTGATTCAGCGGTCTCATTGCAGGGCTTGATTGATTCAGGGCACCTACTCAACAGAACTTGCAACCATGGGTTTTGGGACCTGCGCTTCACCTTGGAGATGTTCCTCAGTGTCGAGAAGCTGAGGAACCCGATCCCGTGCGATGTCAAGCGTTCCAGATGCATTTGCTGGTGCTATGTTGAGAGAGACTTCGCCCAGCAAGGGTGACCTAAACCAAGCTCATGTGGAACTTGTGGTAAGGTTTGACATCAAGCCAACGATAGCTCCAACTGGTAAAGAAGTACCCGTGCTTCCTTTCGAGCTCTCGAACCAGGACTTGGGTGCAGCACTTACTGGAGCCCTGTGAAAGTGGCGGTGGAGCGTCACTGTTGCCCTGCAGGAGTTGCATATCCCACCGCACGAGTATCGTTATGTGAAGGTGCGTTTCACGCCCCAGGCAAGAGTGTGACGCCGGCAGCATGTCTCCACACCTCTGAACACCTGGGTTTATGCACACAAGCCTTTGCTCGAACCACGCAGACTTTTTCAATCTCACGACCATGCCCGTTGGCTACAAAATCTCTGGGCTTCGCAGGGCCTCCAGCGCTATTCTGCAATCTTCGAGGCGGCAGTCGCAGAAGGGAAGGACGGAGCCAGTTGTAACCTTTTCACATGGGGGGAGGCCGGGCAGGCTTGCCTCTAAACCTGTGAGTTTTTTTTCATGCACGTTTTTTTACGCTGAAAAACTGGCTACGAGGGTGGCAATCCCTGCCTGTGTCGCTCGGAGGACTCGAAGACGAACCACCTGAAGTTTGAGCAACCTGCCTTAGGTTTTGCAGTGGGGGCACGGGAAATGCACTCGCGACTAGCTTTCCTCCTTGGAGCGACTTTAGTCGTTCTTCTCGCGATCCCATGTCCTCAAGCTGCAAGCTCAGGATGCGAGGAGACGGTACCGTCCCCAGCATTTCCATGACGGGCCCTACGCTCTTCGGGGACGATGGTGGCCAGCTCCTTGATCTCATCGAGTTCGCGGAGCTGTCAACAACAGTAATGAATATCCTTTTCATGCTCATCATTGCTCAATAATGCTCAGTAAATGCCACCAAGCTTCCGGAGTGTGTGCTTGATTCCTTAGGTATGACTTCGGCAAGCTTCGGCTGGGAAAGACGCAAGTGGTGGAATTCACTCTGGCCAACCAGGGTGTGATCCCAGCGACCGCGCGATGTGAGACTTGGCTTGGTGCTGCTTGCAGGTTTGGCCGTTGAGCATGTTGTGGACGCTGATCTCGTTGCAGCAAGACGCCGCTCTCCAAGGATCTCACGCCGAATCCTCACTTCACGGTGAGTTGTGCTCGGAGCATTCCTTTAGAGCCCAAGGCCTGCGAGGGACGTGCGGGCACGTGCTGACATGCGAGAGGCAGTTGTTGCCGTGGCTGTGCAAAGGCAACACAGAAATTCCAAGTGACCTTTTGCCCGACAGAGTTGCTTGGCCGGCAGATCATGCATGATGAGGCGGCCAGTGCTTGGCAGTCGTCGCCCATACCTCGACAGACGAAGGTCGGGAAGCCACAGCACCTTTCTCAAGCTTCACACCCTGCACAACTCTTTCGAGGACACCGTGCAAACAGAATTCAACGTTTGAAGCTCCAGAGCTTCGCCACCGATCAGGACATAAAACTCACCTTCGTGGGCCAGGGCTATGTGGAGGATGTGTCCTGGGAGCTCCCTCCCAGCGACAGCTCAGCAGAAGGCGCGGCGCAGGATGACTCGGACGTGCTCCGCATGGGCGAGACCTGCATCTGGACTGCACTCGTTCCAGCATTCACGAGATCTCTTCCTGCAGCCGCTCATTGTTCGCTCTCTTAGGCGTTGGCAGCGAGAAGGCCACGAGCACGGTTTGGGCAAGAATTCCCACCTCACTGGTCTGCCATCAGGTCGTGAGTTTCCAGCTGAACAACTCCGGAAAAAACGTTTTGCGCTTTCAGTTCCCAGAGACCCTGCCGGCACCGCTGTCAGACTGTCTGCAGCTGCTTGTCTGATGCCAGTTCAAGAAAGATTCCTGCCCTACATTCCTCTCCGTTGCTAAGGATCACTCCATCTGTGGGGCATATACTGCCTGGCATGAAGAAGTCGCTCCTTGATCGCAACAGCACGCGATGCCACCGCCGTTTCTAACATGCCCCACTCCAAGGATCAGCTTTACGTACCGGCCAACCGAGAGCATGCAGGCAGACGTGCCTTTGCCAGTCCAGGTCGTGCCTCGGCAGTTTCATTCATCGGAATCGGCACCAGCACATCCTTGTAAAAGTGCAGCGTTGCAGACATGCCCGTCTCTGGCTTTGAGGCTGGCATCACTCCAGATGGCGATGTCCAGGACCAGGGCGTTTCTTCCAACACCTGGTTGCATCTTTTCTATCTTGGGGCCTAAGTCTCGACAGCTCGGCGCGTCAGGACTGGGATGACACCCGCATGGAGGAAGTGGAGGGAGAGGAGCCTGCCCCGGTGCGCTCGTCAGTTATTCAACGGTTTCATCCCCGATCGGCCAGACGCAGCAGGTGCCTGACGTAGCCGCCCTGGCGAGGTCTCCGAGCCTGCGCATGCTGTGGTGGAAGGCACAGCTCGCGAAATGCCACTGAGGCGAGGCAGCCTGGGATTGTGAAGGATCTTGGTTCCGGGTTGCGATTTGCGATAAAAACAGACGAGCGGACAGGCAGACAGACAGACGGACAGAAAGATATGCAGATTTACATACGCTGCACACATAGCTGCATGTTTCCTTCGGGAGATGTTCATGTAGGGGTTTCGGAGAAGTGTGGGGAAAGGGCGAGTGGCCCAGGATCCTGGCGGCGGCGGACCAGATGGCCTACGAGTGCGGGACCGAGCGGATCCACTTCAGCCCGACCGTCCTCTTCCAGACCCGGCTGCATCGCTTCACGGCCCCAAGGCTGCAGGCATGCTTAGGTCTTAGGTTTAGCTCTCGGAACTTAGGGGAGACCTGGGCCGCAAAAAGGGTGTTTTAGGCAAAGACAGTGTCGGGCTCTCTCTCTTGTCCTGTCGTCACAAGGGTGGTTTGGCAATTTAGGCACTCCCCCCAAAAGTCCCTATTGCAAAGAGCAGGGGCAGCATGGCGGATTTTGAGCCGCTGCAGGTAGCAAACCCTTCGAAGATTGCGCTTCCGTACAACTGGCGAATCCTTCCAGCGACTGGTGCTGCTTGGCTGTGCTCGTTATGATGGAAATCAAGCGTTTGTTTCTTGGGAGGGCCAGTCACGAAGATCCTGCAGGTCAAACTTTCTGTGCAGTCAGTAAGAGCACAAGATGCCGTCAGAATGCAGCATCACACCCGGCTTCTCAAAGGCTGACGCCTCGGCTGGGTCGCAAGCCTATGCCATCACACCCGTACGAGGCGCCATGTCGAAGCATGTCAAAATATTCGGATTCTGCTGCAACTTGACCTGATGAAGGTACGATCGCAGCGGGCAGCACGCAGGAGTTCCAGATTCGGTTTGCGCCGAAGGAGGTCCACGACTTCGCCGGGATTCTGGCCAGCTGGATGCAAACCTGCGAGCAGTCGGAACACTGGTAGGGTTGCTTCTGTCTTACCGTCCAATGGTGGCTACCGGCACATCCCAGGACAGTCGCATGCCAATCGAGGAGCGGGAGGGATGAGTTTGCTTTCGCAGCCGTGCATAGCTCCATTGGCACACTCTGGGTCTCTCCGCTCGCTCTCAACAATCAATCTATCTGTCCTTTCTTTCTCTGTCTATGCGCAGACGCACAAACTGCACAGATACAATGACAGCCACATCGATGAAGAGCTCCCGTTGAAGTGCCAAGCATTCCAAGAGCTGCGCAATGCAACGGTTCTAAGCCGACAGACTTTCGGAGCAGTAGGCACATCACTAGGCCCTTACAAGTCTGTGGGCGTTTCTGGAGGATCCGCTGCGCATCCGCTTGCAAGCTTCCGCTCTGCGGCCCTGGTGCCACTTCGAGGCCAAAGCGATCGGAGTGATCTGAAAGCCCCCTTCGGGAGCATAGCTCTGGTCTGCGTCGATTCAAGTCTCAGTTTGTTTCCACATGTCTATACTGTAGCTGCATGAGCCGTGAGGCAACGTGGTCCCCTTTCAATCCCCCTAGTAGCATACGTGGGGCGGCAATCGATGGTGTGAAGCCTTGGAAGCAGCAGACGTCTGGCCGGGCTACGCTGGGGTCTCGTGGAGTCCAGGTCCCCATCAGCGACTACAGATCACGTCGTCAAGCCGAGACGCCTCTGGATCCGAAGTACCAGGCTTCAGTGAATAAGCTACCTCATCGGGTCATGGCGGTAGCAAGAATCAGAGGGCGTCTCCGCCTTTTCAGGTCATTGAGTTCGAGTCCCTGGGCACGCGGGTACGGAACACCAAGCGGTTTTATGCTCCTTGGCGAGAACAGCTGCAGAGCACCAAGCTTTGCTGCACGGAGTGCTGGCTTTTGAGGTCCTGAACCCCACCTCCGACACCTACGAGTTCCATTGGATGCCCGAAGAGTCTGACAAAAGGGAGACTGAGGACCCCTTCCGCTGCCTCACGAAGCCATGTGCTCAGAACTCCTCAGGGTTTGTCACACAGCCCTTCAGGCGTCTCTACAAGACCTGATCCATCCCTCTGCACACCAGGCGGGGCACCATCCTCCCCGGTAAGAAGTACGAGATGCTGTTCGAGTACCTGCCAGCAGCTGCCCAGCTGCAGATTGACGCCAGACGGGAGATGCCCGTGGCGTGGCGACTTGCTTTCGTTTTACTGAGGACACCGAGATCCACGAGTCGCGGTGGCTCTTCTCAGTGCCTGGCAAGCAGGCCTCCCAGGCCTTCGTGCTGGTGGGAACGGTGAAGGAACCTCGGATGGGCCGCTCGGCTCCGTCCCATCACGGCATTCCCCATTGCAAGGCTCCAGAGGCAAGAGCCCGTAAATGCGGCATTCCCCGCTTTTCCCTGCTCACGGGCTCAGGATTGGATCGCCCTTGCATCAAGTTCAACCGTCTTCTGCTCGGTGGCAAAGCGATAGAAAAAGTTTGCATCGTCAACAAGGCCGGGATCCAGATCCCAGGCCCAGGCTCTACTGTAGGTCCTCGATTCCTTGAGCAGCCAGGAGCATTTGCCATTCAGCTTTGCCTTCGACCATAAGAGCTACGAAGCGGATGGGCCAGCGGCTATCTCCCTGTCCCCGGACTCCGGCGTTGTTGGCCCCGGCTCCAATCACGGCATTTTGAGTTCTTCAAAGGCGTTTTTGGAGGTCTTCAGGGCTCTTGGGTCTTCCGCGCTCGCTACAGCACGGGCGCCCCCAGAGCTTCTCAGGTGCGTCCTTCCCGATCGAAGTGAAGTTCTCCCCGAACGAGGAGCGCTTCTTCAATTACAACGTTGCTCGGCTGCAGGCCTCTCTACCTGTCACAGGTCCGCATGGCTGCAAACTTGAGCCGAGGTGGTGTGCAACATCAAGCGCAAGGAGAAGCCCCTCCTCCTGAACATCAAAGGAGAAGGCCAGGCCATGCCATCCCCCATTCCCTACTAAGAACCATTATAGATCCCTTATAGTAGCCTTCTAGACCCCTTTTAAAGGAACCTGGCAAAGCCCCATTGGCCCCTGGCCCCAAGGGTCCCGGCTGCTCCCCGAGGCTACAAAATCCACACGAAGCTGGTTCTGGAGGAAGCAGATCGAGAAGGCAGAGTTCTGCACCCTGGGGTCAAGGAAGCCCGGCGGCAAGTGGAATCTTCTGTAATAAGACTCTAAGGCTCCTTGTTGTGATGCTCTGCTTTAGGTCTCTTAGGCTCTCTTCTTGAGCACGTGTCCTTCTCAGGAACTTCTGGACTTCGGCGATATGCAGGCCTCGGATTGGCCTGTGCTGTGTTCCGTTACGTGCGGGGGGCGGGGGGGGGGGGGCGGGCGGGATTTGATTGCGCAGGTGCAGGAGAGGCAAAGCTTCACTTTGAAGCTCAGCAGCCCGACCTTCGAGCGAGATCACGCGGCAGCGGCCGAAGCAGCAGATGAGCAAGTTGCCGTGAGTTGCTTGGTTTCGAACTGCTGGGCTAGGTGAGGCTGTGTTGCTAGGCTTCATTGCTCCTGCCGGCTGACAGGCTACGACTTCATTTGGCAACTGCGTAGTGCGACGGGACGGCTGATGACCCCACAGGCGGAGGGGCCCCCCTACCTGACGATTACTCCAGTGCACGGGGTGGCGACACAAGATGGCGAGACCGCTTGGGCCCTCGAGCGACTGCTGTAGACAGCACTCTCATGCACTCTCTCTCTTCTCGCTCTCTCTCGCTCCCTCTCTTTCTCTCTCTGTTGTCATGCTAAGGTCATCACCATCGAGTACTCGCCTACCGATGCACACAAGTTGGATGGGGCCTCCCTGCGAATGCTGATCCCCTCAGGCCGGGAGGTGGCTACACTTGAGAACCCTTTCCGCGAGCAGCAGCAGAGCCATACAGGTCCTGACGATGCCAGCTACACGCTGGGCTTGGCCGGCCGTGCCTACAGGCCCTCCTTGGCCTTCCGCCTTTTCAAAGATCGAAGCGTGAAAATCACCACAGCACGTCGACGCCACAAGGCCGATGCTGGACTTCTCCACGCAGAACCACGACTTCGGGCCCTGCTTCGTCAAGCGCCGCCTGGCTGTCAACGGCCTTCTCTCCCCATCCAGACAGTACACTCAGTATGCACAGGCATATCCCTTCCAAAGCATCTGAAAGCCTCAGCCCAAACAAGGAACCGCAGCTAGCGCCGGCGAGCCCTCCCAAGGGAAAACGCCTCTGGAGCGGTTGGACCTCACCGTCACCAATCGAGGCAATATTTTGGAGGGGGGTTGAATTCCATTTCGATCTGCTTTTCGGATGCTTCGATTTGTATGGGTTCTCATGCTTAGAAGCCGGTTGGTTGTGAAGACGGTGAGAGCTCGACGCGTGCGAGCGGCACATTTCGCTCGCCACCTCCGGGCGTGTTGCAAGGCATGACGGACTGTTGGCTCTCCACGACCTTCCAGCGAACGAGCTATCTGGACGTGCAGCTGCCGGCCTCCATGGTGGAAGCTGGGTCGAGTGGAGCTGAGTTGACCACACTGTACCTGAAACAGTCTCTGAAGCGATGATGCACCTGGTGGGCATTGAAGCAAGGTCCCTTGTGGTGCCAATCATCTTTACCCCGAAGGACTATGTCGATTATCGAGAGTGCAGCCTGGACTTTGTCAAGGGCCTTTGGCTTTCGCTGTCGCCGTGTCAGCCGTTGCAGTCGAAGTCCTGTCTCACAGGTATTGAGTTCGTCGTGAACGACTGCACCAAGTACTACGTAAACCTTCGAGGCCTTCCTTCCTTCGTATGTGTAAGAGTCTGCAGGAATGTCGGCCGGGTCTTTGCCTTTGATTCAGGTCAGGGTTGCCCGCTCCAGCTGGAAGCTGCTTCCTTGGCGATGCAAAATGTGGACTTCGGTGTGGCTGTTGGCAATACCGGTGCCGCTGCAGCACTGCCAGATAGGAAAACATCCAACTTTGGTCTCCGCTCGGAATCTTTCTAGTCCGATGTCCTGACAGGTGTCAGCCGCAGCTTGCGGGTGGTAAATCGCTCGGTGCGGCCCGTGGAGTTCTCTTTTCAAGATGCGGATGGCAAACTGGCCGAGAAGTGCGTCTCCTGGTCCCCGACAATGCCCGTGAAGCTGAGGTTGGGCACGAAAGCAATCGCTGGTCGTGCGTTTACCGCCCGTTTCAGTTTCTCTTCCAGGCCGAAAGAGCAGACGTCCTTCGAGCTACGCTACAAGCCGTCTTTCCCAATGCCGGTCTTCAAGCTGCCCCTGGTAGCCAGCTGCAGCTTGGAAGCAGCTAGGGATGGCCAGGCCAGGCGCGCAGCACGCTGGAAGGACGTGGGTTTCTGAGGCAACTTCGGCATCGACATGCAGATTTGTCACGTCACTGGTAGCTGCCATGCTGCTGAAGTGCGCTTGTCTGAGCGGCTCGGCTGCAATCTTCAAGTGCAGGGCTGCAACCTGTCAGTCCTTCTTGCCCGCTCCAGCCAACGTGCAGGCATTCCCTCCTCTTTGGCGACGTCGTCTTCGGCGCTACAAGTACCAAGCGTGTTCATCTCCACAACTTCGGAGACTTGGGTGTGAAGTTCCGCTTCGACATGCCCCCGAAGTTGCTGAACACCTTCTCGGTGGAGCCGTCAGAGGCCACGGTCCTGAGCTTACGTCTGCCCTGATCTTACCGCGACCTCGCTCTGAGGGCTATGCTGCTCCCCGAGACGATGTTCTCCTCCAGGTGAAGTTCCATCCGCAGAGGCCTCGCTACCTTCTGCATTCTCTTTGGAAAGTAGTGGCCAGAGTGGCTCGAAGGGCCAGCAATGAAGGTCTGGTGGATCGGATTCCCATCCGAAGCGGCTGCGCTGCCTCCTGGATCCGCCATATCAACAGGCAGCCGCACATTCTCGCATCGACTTCTCGATGCCCGGGAAGGACCCTGCAGTGCATTGCAGGAGCCAATCGAGCTCATCGTTCAGGGAAATGGCATGGAACAGCCCGAAGACTCCGCGCTGCAACTGCAGTTCTCGGCCGAAGTGCGCCTGTGCTTCCAAGAGGTCACGGTCACATTGTCTTGGCTCTTCTGTGCGACATCTGATGTAATGAGTGAGACTGAGGCGTGAGAGGAAAACTCAAGAGTGCCTCAGCAGCAGATGCAGCCAATGCAGCCACTCGCACTCGGGAGTCTCGAATGTGCCCCCCCTATCGCCTCGCAAACACGCTCCTGTGGTGCTGAGGGTCACTTTCCCGCCCAGTGGGAAGAACACGAGTTCAGAGCCATGGAAGGCGGGAGTTGGAGAAACTTGAGCGGGTGGGTGGTTCGCAGGCACGAGACTCGGTGCGAGGTCCGGCCAGTGATCAACACAGAGATTCCTGCGGGTGAGACGTTCTTCTCCTGTCCTGGAGAGTGCCTCGGAGACAAAGGACGACCTTCGGGCTTTTTCGTACAGCGAGCAGGTGCTGTGTGCCTGAGGATCACGGTGCCGGCCGGAGGGCAGGCGACCATCCCCATCACCTACAGGCCCCTCACCATGACGCGAACGGCCACAGAGGCAGGTTTGGACCTCCCGGTTTTCCGCGAAGAAAGGAATGCCTCCTCCTCCTCCTCCTCCTCCTTCCCAGGCAGATGAAGATACGTCGCCAGCCAAGGGCAAGAAGAAGGATCCCGTCCCACCGAAGCTTGGTCACAACTTCTCGAAGCCTCCAAGGATGACATGTTCCGGTTCGTGGTGGCCCAAAAACATTCGCCACTCGCTGCCAGGAAGCACGTTGGCCGGCTCTTTGCTTCGACGCCGGACGGAAGTGCCTTCGTGTGGACGCTGGAAGGCAGACGTGGCAGTGCGTTGAGATGGCACTGTCCGTAATATCAGCAGATGGCGCTGCACTGCAGGTGTCTCAAATCCTCCCGGCCAAGACAAGAAGCTGACCGCCGAAGTGCAGTGCAAGACTCCACACGTCCAGAGGCTCAGCTGCAGGTGGACCGGTGAGACTGGCGGGTTGAGCTGGAGTGTAGGGATTTGCAGCTACGAGGGCCCAACAGTCGACAGCAAAGGAGCATTCCGCTCACCAACTGGCTTCAGCAAAACCAGCGCTTCCATGTGGAGATTAACCTGGTGCAACCACCAGAAGCGACAGAGGCTGCACTTGCGTTCTGTATTGCTAGGGTTTTCAGAGCAGAGGGCCTGGTTTCAGCAGCATGCCTAGGGGCCTAGGGTTCCAAGGGCACGGAACTAAGTATCCGAGTGCTTTTCAATTTGTCGTAGAGCTACCGAGGTGCAGCATGACAGCGGCAACAGTTTAGTAGTGCGAAATCATAGTTTGCAATGGAAGCGTCTTTTTTTCGGCCAGGAGATCAAGCTGAATGGCATCGGTACTTTCGATGCTAGCCCCTCAAACTCTCCTGATTGCTCGCTTCTTGCAGTGGGGATTGGGTTTAGGGTTGTGTGTTGAATTCTGTGAGGTACCGGCAGGACAAGCAAAGGACTACAAGTTCAATGTTTATGCTTACAGAGAAGGTGCCGCCGTTGTGCGGATTGTTTTCACCAACCCGAAGACCGAAACTTCGCGGCAGACAGTCGCAGCCATGCTTCGGCGTGAACTTGTGAAGACCTGTCTCGCCTCTCCCTTTGCCAAGACATGCGCAGTAGCTGACAAGGACGAATTTGTTGGTTATGAGATCAGCTTCAAGTTTGTGGCGCCGAAATCCATCGACACTCTTCGCTTCAACACTGTTTGCCGTCAAGTGGCCACGCGATCAATCTCGGCCGGGGCCTTCAAGACAACACCAGCAGAAAGCTGTCAATTGATGCCCTGCAAGGTCATGAACCCACTGTCTTCCGTGGCGAAGTTCAAGTGCCAGGCCACACACCAGGATTTCCGATTCTCGCAGAACGAGTTCTCCGCATCTCGGCTGCGAAAGCGGCGGATTCCAAGCATAAGCCTTGGAGGACCAGCGAGAAGGCTTGTTCTGTTTTGCCGAACGGAGGTGGCGCCCAATTCAGAGGCCACCGTGGACGTTCTCTTCCGGCCAGTGATCGTGGGATCCGGCGAGGCCAAGCTTTCGCTGAGCCACTCGGCTTTCTGAAGCTTAGGCTGCGGAGCTCACGCCTCGAGCATGTCTCTTTGCCCATGGCGCAAGCCTGAAACTCCGGAGTAGCTGCAACTCCCGGAGTGCACCCAGGTTCTCCTGAGCTTGGTGACTTCCCGTCCCGTGGCTGCGACTTCTGTGGGTGGAGTGCAGCGCAGAAACATAGAAGGAGCTAATTACAGGTTTGGCCAGGGCATTTTGGTTCTGTGGCAGATCGGAAGATGACCCCTCGCTCGACTTGCTAGAGTTCAATCACAGTGTTTTGCGTCACTGAACCCGGGTGGGACAAAGGCTTCAAGAACAAGTCGGTGCCGAGGTACACGGTGGAGTATGCTGCCAAAGCAGCAGGCCTCCGGACCTCTGTCATTTGAGAAGTCAGCTCTGTTCAGAGTTCTCGGACAAGCAGCATTCAGTGATGTCCGAGTTCGTGGGCTGTTCTTGCGGCCCTGATGTGTACCACCACAGCCTCCTGCGAGGTCTGGACAAGACGATCGTGTTTAAGGCGCCCTTGGGATCCATGGACTCGATACAGCCCTTCCGGCTGCCCGGCTGTGCGGAAGGGGCCGGGATGGAGAGATCCCAGCTCCGTAGCCGTAGCTCAGGTTCCTGCACTATGCGCAGAAGGCCACAACTTTCACTGCAACCATCGAGGCCGCACCAGGCGGGGCACCCTGGCTCTGAAGGCTGCATCTTGCTCGAGCCCTGGGAATTCGAGGCCAGAAGTCGGTGAGTTCGGACTTCGCGCCAGAGATCAAGGACTCGGCTCTTAGAAGTCGCGGCGCCAATCTCGGCCTTTGCTGTGTTTTTTCAGGAAGTCAAAGTGGATGCCGCGGGAGCAGAGGGCCTGGAGGCCTCGATCAACGCCGCTGCCAGAGCATTTTACCGCTTGGCAGACGAACGGCCGAAGGGAGCTTCACTGCTGGTCACCGAGGTCCGATTCACACCTTCCGAGCTTGGCGAGATTCGAGGGCTTCTGGTTCTCACTTCTCCAGACGGTGGTGAGTACAAGGCTTCTTGGCGAAGCCACGTTTGTCAGCGACTGTGCAGCTTGGAGATTGCCAGGCTTTGCTGATGGGCTACGCGCAGCCCCCGCAGCCACAGGGACCTGTCGATGTCCCCAAGGCAGGGCGTACTCTGGGCATCTGTCCCTCTCGTCTTTTCGACGCCTACGCGATTGATTCTCGCGAGGGCAAGCCGACCAACGTGGAGTTTCAGAATCCCTTCGCTGAGCCGGTGGAGTTTTCGCTCCAGGCCCCTTGAACCCGTGCTGCAGGCAGTGGAGGCAGCAAGCTTTCAAGCGGCTCTGCAGGTGGACAACCCGAGCTTCCAGCTAACACAGCGCGCCGTAAAGCTGGACTCCAAAAAGACGGCCTTCGCCTTGGCCACACTATGGAGCACATATCTTCCCTTTTATTTGTCTGTGCCTCGTCGTTGAGGTCCCCATTCCCGTGTCTTTCACGGGCGATAAAGCGCAGGGTGGACGCCTCCTGGTCAGCGCTGGCCGGGTCTCCACCCCTTGGGCCCCTCGGCAGATAAAAGGCTGCTGCTGCGGCTGCTGTATGTTCTGGCAATTGAGAACACCGCCGCTGCTCGGACGGGGGTATGGCCTAAATTAAGAGTACCCTGAAAAGCGCGGTGGCAAGGTGATCTTCCTCCAGGGCGTGCCGTAGCGCGAGGCGTTGACGGCAGCCCGGTAGTTCGCAGAAGCAAGGACCCGAAAAGTAGCGGCGCAGCTGTGCAGCTGTCCTGAAAGTCTTACTTCGAAGAATCTAAAGTTGCTCTTCCCGAGCCAGAGCCAGCTGCTTCGCGACAACCTTTGCTATTAGATGAGTTTAGTGGCCTTTCGGAAACCTCGAAGGACCCTTTACGTTAGCTAGCATGCAGCGCAGTGTACAGCATCGCGCTGCCAAAACGAATTTGCATGAGACGGCGAGTCCAAAACCGGATGCAGTATCGTCTCACTCTCAGCCTCGACCAAGGAGGCAGGAAAGGGTTTGCGGAGACTCAGGCGACGAATGAAAAGGGCGAGACGTGGCATTCTGACTTCGCCCAAGAGTGAAGTGAAGTGATTATCGGATCGCCTTGTTGAGAAGGTACCCGAAATCCAAGAAGCCCTGATGGGGCTCTTCAAGGAAGTGTGGCCCCCGGTCCGTCTTGCTCGGCTCCTTTTCCCGGAGCCCTCTGGGCCCGAGGTGAAGGGTCGGCTTCAGGAGTCCGAGCTGCCCCGAGGCCCGGGGACGACGACCACACCTAACTACCGCTACTACCTGCTACTACTATGACTTGTACTGCTCCTAGCTGCTACTGTGATTATGACTAGTACTACTGCTACTGCTACGACTGCTGTTGCTATTACAACGACGACTACGACGACGACTGCTACTGCTGCTGCTGCTCCTACTACTACTACTACTACTACTACTACTACTACTACTACTACTACTACTACTACTAGTACTAGTACTAGTACTAGTACTAGTACTAGTACTAGTACTAGTACTGCTACTACTACTGCTACTGCTACTGCTACTGCTACTACTACTACTACTACTACTACTACTACTACGATACTACTACTACTCCGAGTCCCAGTCCGACTGCTACTGCTGCAACCACCGCGACCACCACCGCTACTACCACTGCTGCTGCTTCTGCTTTTGCCACTCGTGCCAGTGCTTCTTCGCATCTGTCCCTCCCAGGGCCTGCAGTGCAAGCAGTGGTGGCCACTCGCAAGGTGGCAGAGTCGTGACCCCAGACTTCCCGAGTTCGATGCAAGCTGCCAGATTGGGCGCTAGGGGGGGGGGCGGCATTGTGAAGCCTGCAGAATCGACGTTTTGTTGGCATTTTGTGGCTCAAGCTTTATTAGTAGTTAGGTTATTGCAAGCTTGGTTTACTCTCTGATTCTTGCCAGGGAGTGCAAACTTCTCGCATTCTGTCATTTGGATTCATGAGTCCGGTGACATGGAAAGCCAGAGTTAGGTCCTGATGCCCGACCGATGGTGCAAAGAAGCCCAACCAAGCTGAAGCATCAGCGTATGGCAAGTGTAGGAGGCGTGTTCCAGATCAGCAGCAGCAGCAAGACGCTGGAGCTTGGCTGTAGATGTATGTCCCTCGGCATCCTGGCCCCAATGCAGATCGCCGCTCGATCATGGGGATTCGAGAGGTCGAGTTCGTGAATCCGGAGTCAATCTCTGAAACCTTGAAGTGCCCGGCACCTCGGCTTGCAGCAAGCATGCGGCATACGGACAAGGCCCAGCCTGCGGTTGAGACTTATTTCGATGAGGTATGCTTCGAAGTGTTCGAGGATCCAGTCTTCTGTGGCGGCCGGCCGTGCCAACACGTCTTCTGCCGCACCTGCGTAGAACAGTCCATGGTCGCCGAGTCGTCGCACTCCCAATCTGCCGCTCAGCTATGACTATGACCCAGCTTGGCCCCTCTTCACCGGGCGCTGTTTTCATGCCTCAGGCTCAGGCGCCCGAGGAGACGATGGGGCGGACGGGGCACTGCCCCACATGCCGTGCGAGGATAGGCGTGGAGGACGGAGGGTAAGTAAAATGCTTGCAGGAGAAGCCTTGCAAGAAGGTCCGTCGATCTGTGTCTGGCGCGGGCTGTCGATGTCTGTACCACACAGCTTAAGCTTTCTTGTTCTCCTCGTTGTCTGCGACGGTTCCCCATTTAATTCATCGCAGGTACTGAGGGCTGCCGCAGGTCTGTCGTCATGAGGTCCAGACTGCGCCTGCAAACCATTGCTTTGCAGGACCTGCAGCCGCACCAGGACACCGCGGGTGGCATGAGGCTTTGTCGGTCTGAAAGCCCCGATCTGCCATGACAGGCGCTGAACAGCCTTTTGGATGAGCTTCCTGTTCGGTGCCGGCGTGGCTGCGGGTGGACAGGTCCGTGTCGATGCTGGTCTTGCCTTCTTGTCTTTGCATTGCCCACCACAGGCCGGCGGGATGCTTTGCCCTCCCACGAGTCCCCGGGACCCAACCAGTGCGTCCTCCTGCGACTAGACGCAGCGCAGGCGGGAGAGCAGAGCACGCACCGCAACTTGCCATTTGAAATGCGGAACGGGGGGGGAACCCGGAAAGTGCCCAGGCCGAGATCGCCTACCTCAGCGAGGCGGCGGCGCCGCTTTATTCTTGGCGAGTCGCCTTTTCGCCTTTTCTCCGGTGGAGGCCGGTGGCCACCTGCGGGATCGCGACGTGCGCATCGCCCAGTTGGAGGCCCGGGTGGCCGAGCAAGATCGCCAGGCCGGCTCCGGCTCTCTTTCTCGGACCCCAGGGCCCGCTAGTCGATGAGAGGTCGTCGACTACGGCCGACAACTTGTGGCCAAGGAGATACGTAGCTCGGATTTAGGTTGGAGCAAAGCGACGCTGGCAAAGGCAGAGCCTGGCCGAGGCATTCAGGAGTTGGAGGGGCTGCTCTCCCAACGTGAGCAAGATCTTACTGAGACACCCAGCGACAATTGGAGTAGGATTCTGTGATTCAGAGGTGAGCTTCATAGCCAGCAACTTTGCGACAACCTGCTTCTTTCACTCGCGAGACAACTTACAGGAAAGAGCTCGAGATTGCCATTCTGCGGCAAGGCGGCGCCACTGGGCAACCAAAAGGAAAACCTACAGCTGAGTAAGAGGCTGAGGTCTTGTGCTGCTGCGATGTGTTGGGGCTTAGGATGGCCAGAAGGGGGCCGTGGCAGCACCAGAGCTCTGGCTTTGAGCTGCTGAGCTGCTGCTCCTCTTTGAAGGGTTGGGGCCCTTGGGCGCGGGGTCAGAGAGCTTTCGTGGCCAAGGCTCCAGCCACTTCCAGTTTTCTCTTACGTCAGTCTCGTCTGATTTCTACACCCTGGGGTGATTGTGTGTGCATAGTGTCTCACCGGCGTGCCGATGGCAACGCTCCGAAGCGCGGAGACGGGCATCGAAAGCGTCGCCGTCTAACACGTCTTCTTGCTTCGAGGGAGGCCAGGGCTGAGATCCGGGCTTATCCCAACTTATCGCAGGGAAAGCGGAGCAAGCGAGCTTGGGCTGCCGCTGTTTGCCACGGGCTTACCCAAGCCCGCACCAGTCCTTTGGTTGTTTGTTCGATTGCGTGCGGCTATTTCCATGCCCGAGCCCTGCTCAGTTCATCGACACCGACTCAAGCACAGTGCCGACCAAGACGGTCTGCCACGCAGCTCGCAGTTCACAATGCTGGAGCCAAGCAAAGAAGCTAATGCTGTCGCAGGGCGGCGCGAGGGTCCTTGGCTCCATGGTATGCGCCGAGACGAGCAAGGCCACTTCCTGCACTTAAACCATCTTTTGTCCGGGCTGTGAGAGCGTAACAAATGCTTGCTGGGATACTGCAATGCTTCCCCAGGTCGTTGGCGAAGTTTGCGAGGGAGTCGTCGCAGCCTCTGCTTTCCTCGACTCTCGGGGCTCTGTGCTTCCAGAGCAGAGGATGGGCTGATTCGTTTTGTGCGACTGTTGCCATCTGTGGATCCGTTCATGAGTTCTGGTCATTTTATGCTGTATTGTGCCACAATGCTCGGCCATGTGGTTGACCTGCCTGGCCTGCCTGGTGCCGGGGGCAGCTGGGCTCCAGCCGGAGCGCTTGCCGGGACAGCTGCTGGACTGCAGAGATGACCAGGGCGATGTGAGGTTTTGCTGGGCGCTATTGATTGCGCAGACCGAGCAGGCACTCCTACTTCCCGTTGGACCTTTTCTGGCCGCAGAACAGGTTCCCCTTTGCATCTCTTGGCGGTGCAGCGAAGGAGTAAGTAGAGGGAAGAGTAAGGAAGCCAAAGGCTAAAGCTACATGTCCAGTCAGTGATGCTTCCACTGTAGTATGACGGAGTATGACGTATCATTGTATCATGCATGATGCTGGTGCCGACGCTCTGTGGAAGTGTGCAAGGCGGCAGCTGTATGCTCAGATCCTTCCGTACACACCGGCTCCGCGGCTTGCAGGAGCTGAGTAGAGTCATGTCCAGGTGTTTTCTCCCGCTTGAAGTGTGGGGGGGGGGGCCTGCGTGAAGCAAGGTGGAGCTCGACCAACTTCTTCTGGATGTTTCCATGCTGGCTGCTGCCCTGGTGTGCGTTTCTTTGCAAGTCTGATTCCCATAAGCCATAGGGTGCTGAAAGCTGAGGCCGCCATGCCTCCTTGGCCTTGGGGCCACTTGATTTACCAGAAGGTTCTGGAGAAGGCGTTTTCTTCAGGACCTGGGTGGGCAGCATGGAGAGGCGCCCGTGAGTGTTCTGAGAAGTTTTGCAGGAGTCCCTGGGCAGCTCGCAGAGTTTGGCGTTGGTCTGGGCGGCAGCTCCGTGTTCTTTGGGCACCTCGCGAGGCTTCGAAGGGAGATGCCGGCCCGTGGTGCTCTCTCCCAGATCTGGGATCTTTGGGAGGCTCGCGGGCCGAAAGTTGCTGGCGGTAGTGTCCCGGCATGCATTGACAGACCGCAACGCTGCGAGGAAGCATGCGACGGGATCCCTTCGGGAGGTCCGTAGAGCGCTTGCGTGTCTGTGTGGGCATGCCGAGGACTCCTTCCAGGGGCTTCCGGCCCCCGACGCCCTGAGAGATAATCCCTACTTCGTGGAGGGCGACTTTGGCCCTCCCGATCCCGATGGCCCCGAAGTTGAGAACAGCGCCGCCTTCCGACAGCTGCTGGAAAGCTTCGGCTTGGAGAACACCGTGCAGGTGGCGCGGCTCGGATGCCCCAAGCAAAGATGCGCAGAAGGGAGCCATGGAACCATCATCAAAGATCTGAGGGCGTCGCCTTTCGCCGCAGCTCAACTGCCTGCGGACTTCCAGCAGCCCCGCGACGGATTGAGTTTTGGGCGGATTCAATGTTCGAAAGTGTTCCTTTTCAGCCGAGGCTAGCCTTTGTGCACATTGACGGGGACTTGTACCAGTCTGTGCTAGAAGCTTGGCTCGTTAATGCCTTTCACTGACTCGCTTGCTCCCTCATGCAATCGTCGCTTGTTCACTCATGCAGTCGCTTCAAGCGACCACCCAACTCTTAAGAGAGGAATTCACTCGCTAGACTGCAGGGCTATCGCTCCATGCGCTCCCTCATTTCGCGCTTTCATGCTACTTGACGGCAAAGCCGAGGATGCTTTTGAAAAAACATGGGACAGGGTGTCGGATGGCGGCATCGTGGTGGTAGATGACTTTTTCCACAAGGTGCAGGGCCCTGCGCGTGCATCGGCAGAACCAGTGTCAGACGGCGCAGTTGCTTTTGGTGTAAGTCAGCACAGCGTAGCTACGGAGAGCAGGGAGCCACACCCAGGTGCCACAGCCGATTTCTTCAGATCCAGGTCATCCATTCAGAATCTCGAAGCCTACTTGTAGCTAGCATGCAAAGCTGTCGGATGAAAGGATGATGGCACCTCCGTTGCTCTTCGTGGTCCCAGCATATGCAGTGCTGATCGTGAAGGGCCACGTGGCTCAGACGACAGCGGCCGGCGCTCCCCTTCGGGCGTTGGACTTCCCCTCAGCTACCGAGCAGACAGACTGTGAGGCTGAAGTCAGTGCGCGCCAAGGATGGCAATCTCTACTCTTTCGAGCTTCTGCGGTCGTACGAGCCACTGGCCCGGGTCTCAGCGCTGTAGGCTCTGTGATTCGCAGCAGCATCCGGCCGATCGGTCCAGTGCCGGCACTCTGTAAATGTATTGGCCCACAATCAAGTGTCAAGATCGGTCCCCGAGGTCGAGGTTTGTACGAACCCATACTCATATTCATGAAATGCAGGTCCGAACTTGCCCGCATGCATGAGCATGCCGAGTTCAAGTCTTTAAAGCCGAAGTATTTCAGCAAGTTCACAGCAATCTCATTACAGAAATTCCAGAACGCCAGCCGAGGCGCAGGCCGTCCGTTTGTCGGTGCGCCGTGCTGAGCGGGCTGGGGGGCCGCGGCCGGGTGGGTGCCCCAGGGATTTAGGGTTTAGGGTTTACAACGGCTTCGAATGCCTGGGAGAGAGAGAGTGGGTTTCCAACGGCTTGACGTTTGCCTGGGAGAGAGAGTGAGAGAGCAATTCAGGTATAGGGGGGATACAACGGAGCAAGCCAGCGCCTCTTTCAAACCGGGGGGGACTTTACCCGACTGACACGAACCAGTGCGCGCCCGCGCTCGGGGAGGGCTGCTGTCCTTCCTTGGCTGTGTGCAAGCAAGAGGGTTTACACTGGTTTATAGGGTGCCCAGGCAGTCGCATTTGGCCTGGATGCAAAAGGGTGTAATCCTAGCATGGGAGATCAGTCATGAGAGCTGAACCCCCGTCTTGCTCAAACATTCAGGCAATTGCACAAGTCCTGATGCAAAACAGGGTTTTGTGGTGTTTGCTGGCACACAATCCGGCCCATGCTGAAACAACCAAGGGTTCAATTTGATGTGGCAGTGTATGGCAGGCATAGCCGTAGAGCGCTGCCTCCAAAAAAAGTGTATACCTCAATGACTCCATCACTATGTTACATTGTTCGTACGCAGTTAACCATGTTTCAACGAAGATCGTGTTCACTTGCGCTCGGGTGGTGAAGGAGGGCAAAACATTGTGGGCGCGCCGTTCAGGTGAAAATGCTTTGGCATTTTTGGAATTTCTCTCCTACCCAGCGGCTGGCGCCGGAGTCTTAGCACAGTTTCCGGGTTGAAGGACTGACATTGTGCCGATGGCAGCCTTTTAGCCAAAGGCGCAAAGCGGCGCGGACATATTCAGGTCGCTTGTTCCAAATCTCCATGATGTTCAGATATAGGGCATCGTGGGAAGCAGTGATTGCTCACTGTGGTCGGTCAGGGAGGCACTGCAGTCAGGCGACAAGGTGCAGCCTTTTTTTTGAATAAGCGTATGCGATGGAATAAACCTGCAGTGAGACCCACAGCTAACGTCCAGCGAGCTCTTCAAACCCGAAGATGGTTGGCCGATAGTTCGAAAAAGAAATCCACAATTTCGGGCAACAAGCTCTTTGCTGATTCTTCGTCAACAAGAAGCATTTCAGGCATCCTTGGTTGGATGCCCACTTTAGACACATGGGGACGCCGCACTCGTAACCTACCGTGCGCCACCAGGTATTTGACGCCGCTGGAGGACATGATCGATCTTAGTGATGGTGGAGCGTTAACGCCTTACGGGCCGCGCCCGGAACCTCGCCCACAAAACTAGGGATTTCTGTGGTTCTGTGCGAGCTATCCGGATTGGGTGCAGCTGAGGCGAGAAGGATGCGAATTCCGAGCCAGAGGCGAACAGCGACTTGGCAGCAGCAGCAGTCTGCAAAGGGAGGTGTCTATCAGAGTCCATCTATCCCCTCTATATGTGCGCAGTGCAACCGAGGAGCACGTCTTCACGGGGTGCCATCCTCTGCAGCTGCAGCTGTGCAGCGAGATTGACCTCGCAGTGCTGGAGAACGCGTCCTTGGTTGGCCTGGAGCAGGTCCAGGCTCGCCCAACTCGGCTCGTCGCACGCCTGTGTTGCCGTCGAGTTGGAGTTGCTGAGGTGGAGGTCGAGCGTTTGGCCGAGAGTTTGAATGCTTGGGATCCGACCACAGCTGCTCACAATGCGGAGCGGCTGGATCGGATTGCAACTCAGCCGCAGGGTGACGCTTTTTGGACCCAAGCCTCAGAAGTCATGATGCCTATCAGGCTGTCCTGAAGCGGTGGCTTTCCCAAGAACAAGAGCCGAGCAAAAAAGCAGCCTCGCGTGCTTGCAGTGCTCCTGGCCTCGTCGTGAGTGTCACAGTGCATGGATGCAACGCTTCTGCTGAGGAATGCCCAGAAATATGGAGCCAGCAGCCCTGGTTTTGAAAGCCGCGATCCATGGGCTGCTCTAGGCGCTTTCTTCCTTGCTGCCTGTGAGGATGCCTGGATGGCGATCGCCAGCTGCTCGTGAGCTACCCGGTTCATGGCAGAGATGTGGAAATGTGGAGATGTGCAGCAAAGCGAGGCGACTCTTTTGCCGAACGCCGGCTGCCCAGAGCCCCCACCACGAATCCCAAGAGCCAGCATCCAGGAGCTTTGCCTGAGCCCAGGATGGTTCCTTGTGGGCTGCTGCTCTGAAGCAGCAAAGTGTCGAGTCCAACACGTAGAAAAAGTCCCGAAGCTGCTCTGAGACTGCCAACTGTGCTGACTTCCAGAGGATCGTTTTTGGGTTCATCCTAATTCAATTTCCGTGGGATTGCCAGGGGGGGGCTTTCTGCTCTAGTCTGTCGGCAATTCTTGATTCCGCAGCAGACTCATGGGTACAAACCCCTTTAATACCCATCTCAGAAAAATCAAAACGAATTGCGATTGGCAATTGCTCTCTTTTCGGGACAGGGGGTCCATCAGGAAAATGCGAAAACACACAAAGCCAACATGCGAAACATGCACACAACTGCAACAAATGCAGCACATGTATGCACATGTAAAACAATAACAGCAGCAACAGCAACAGCGACAGCAACAGCATGCGAAGAGAACATACACCGGAGATCCACCTGGTCAACCCCACAAGACACAGCCGCTATCTCCCTGATGCATTCTTGCACTTTCCAATCTGATATGTTATCGCGTGGTTGCATCCCTTGGATTTGGGATGTTGAATGGATTGGGGGCATAGCAGCAGAACCGAGTCGACAGGCTGTGTGGTTCGTGAAGCCGTTTGAAACATCGTGTTTTGACAGGCACATGACACAAGAAGCCTCAGCAAAAAAGGCGGGCTGTGCTGCCAATCCTTATGGAACTGGGTTGACTGCGAGTAGCTGGTATGGGAGAAGAGCTTGCCTCGCCAGAGATTCCTTCAAGCAACCTTTCAAGTGCAGGTGATGTGACAGCTGATGCTCAAGCCAAACCTCTTGGTTGGCTGATGAGCTTTCAATCAGCTTGTGAGCCTTTGCAGGGACAAAACCAACTTGCAGGACTGTCAAGGGCAGTTCACGAACCATCGACTTACAAGGATTGCATTTTGTCGAGGCCGAAGACGCAAAGGTAGAGTCGGCCAGTATACTTTTTGCGCATGAACTTGCGAAGTTCCGCAGGGAAATCAGATCCCATGGCCTGCAGCCATGGGCTTCCAGGAATCTGCCTGGAGAGTGGCTGGGACTGGTTGAGCTTCGCGGGGTTCACACCTGCGGGCTGCGAGCCAACTTTGACACCAAGCTCTCGAGCAGATGTAAGAAGCTTGAGCTGTTCTAGATCTAGCCTCAGAAACTGGTGTTCAAGGACTGCCTGTCCCACGAGGAGCAGTGAACCTGCAATGCAAGTCTTGTCCAGAGCTTGCTATCTGAATTCCAAAGGCTTGTTGCCTCTTCAGGAATCTGCGGCAGGACTGAGAACGAGCAGGTGTTTTTTCAAGGTGTGCTCGAGTTGACTCGCAGTAGCATCTCCCAACCCACAATTAGGATGCCGAGAGGGGTGTTTGATTTTTCGAGGTGTCTTCTTCTGATGTTGGATTCTGGAGGCACCTAGAGACTTAGTCTGTTCTTTGAGTTTGCTGCCCGAGCATGCGTGGGTAGAAGCTTTGGGCCTCGATGTAGTAGCCTGGGTGGATGCAGTGTGCTTCTGCTCGCTGAACTCGGCCATTCTGAGGAATCTCCTCGGCAAAGCCCAGAAGATTCGGAAACTGCTCTCCGCATACGGGGGTTTGCCAACAACGCCGAGAAGTGGCACAATGCGCCTTGGTGCAAGCATGCTGGACGACCGCCACATTCCTTTTTCGTTGCATGTGCAGATCTCAGAGTGATGCATTTGGGTCGCCGAGGCCACGAAAAACGAAGGTGATCTTGGGTGGCCAAACTGCTACCAGTACAGTTGTACTGGTAGCAGTTTGGCCACCCAAGATCACCTTCAGACACAGGTGGTACGGTGGCCCTTCCGACTCAGAGGACAGCCGAAGTTATTTCTTGGGGAGTGCCTTCGCTCCCGCACGACATCGACGTTGCCTGTCTTAGAAATGCCTTCGCTTCGTTCTGTGGCCAGGAAGTTAGCGGCAATGTGTGCGGACGTGGGCTCTCAGAGGGGCACCGCAGCTGCAAAAAAGGGTGTTGAATGAGTATAGATCGTGACGGTGCACTCCGGCATGTTTGCTTCTCTCCGCTGTAAAATCTGGCTTTGCAACAAAGCAGGGCAAGCATCCAAGGCATGACGAGGTGCAGGCTCTCCGGAACAACAACGAGAGGCTCCGGCAGCGTGTCCAACAGCTGGAGTCGAAGTGGCTTGGCTGCAATTCCCAGAGTTGTCGGGGAGTGCGTAAATCGTCCCTGCAAGCAGCGACACACCCAAACAAGATGCACGGCCAGCGAAGTGGAAGCGGAGGTATTGGGAGAGGTTTACATGGTCTTGTTTCAGGGTCAGGTTGAAGTGATCCCTTTGCAGCTGTTTCGTCCCCATCACAGCGCCTGCCTGGGCTATAGAAGGCAGCCTTTGTTGCCTGGGACTTCTGTATGCTCTTAGTGAACCTTAAGCCGACATTGACATGAGCTTCAAGGCCTCCCCTCACTATTCATCAAGAGTCTTCGGCAAGCTTTTAGACACTAGAAGCAGGGTCGGTCAGCGCATGAGGAACAACTTGCAACAGTGATTAAAGGAGAGCGTCCTTGGAGACCCTGAATGTACGAGTTCTGTCCAAAGACAACACATCTTCGATAGCTCAACTGCTTGAAAGCCCTGCTCCAGGCGTGGCTCGAGCCGACGCGCTACAGCGCCACTGAAGGCCGACTTGTGCCTTTCTGCCGTTGCGGCTGCCAGACTAGACCTCGCCACATGTCGGTTACTGTAGCAGTGTAGCAGCTTTTGGCTCAAACTGTGGCCTGTTAGGCCTTTCCTCGGGGATGGCGCGGAAGTCACCCGAGGTCAACAAATCCAAAGGGAAAGGCAAGAGGGATGCGAAAGGCGTTCGGGCTGTGAAGTCAAAGCCGCAGCCCAAGAAGGCAAAGGCCAGCGAGGCCAAAGCTTCTAAAACCACAGTGCGGCACAACGCAAAGGGCCATGCCGAAAGCAAGAGGGAGAAGACGAGGTCTGCCCAGGGAAGGCCCCAAAGGAAGCCGGCAGCCGCGAGCACTGCAAGCAAGAGCTGTCAGCAGAAGCCGAGTTTGGGCCTCGTTACCGATTCCTCGCAAGCTGCAGGTAGGTTTGCTAGCGGCGGCTTCGTGTGCGAACTCACTGAAAGGGTTGAGGCACGTCGGTGTGATCGTTGTGGCGTTTGCATTCGTGGCCTCTGCATCGGCTCGGATACCCTTGAAGCACAGTGGTTCCATGCGGATTGCTTCCTTCATCTGCACCCGGAAGCGAAAGCCTTGTCCGCAGGTTTTATGGCACAGTTCTGTATGTTGGCCTCAGAGGAGCAGAGCTCGATGTTGGAGTTTTTGCATCGGATCCATGTGTCTCCGGATCGGCGCCGGCAACTGCAGACCTGCCCCACGGAAGATTACGCCGAGCAGGAGGCATCCTCCCAGCAGGCAGTGGATGAACGAATTGCTGGACACAAGGAGTTGGTGTTTCTGGTAAACAAGGAGCTTGCCTCATCGCAGCTGAACGCGACGTTGAGCCACCAGAGCATTCCCGACATCCGAGCTGCAGTGGAGCTGGCAGAGCAGGCACAGGTGCGGGCGGACCTGCCAGAGCTACTTCTTGCGAAGCAGCGTCTTCGCTGTCATGATGGCCTGGGTAAGGCACTCCGAAGCCGCGATGTAGCTGATCTGGATGCGGCAGTACAAGCCTGCCTTCAGTGTGGCCTCCACCCAACTACTCACAAGAGCCTGGCTGCAGCACAGGAGCAGGGTCATCTCAAACAGGAATGTGCTTAAACCACTGTCTAAACATGCATCTGTTTTTGAACAGTGCCCTGAAAATCTGTTTCTAACCAATGTTTAAGCATCTGTTTAAACAATGCCTTGAGTGCCACATTACCAATGTTTAAGCATCTGTGACCGCAGTTCCCTGAGTGCCGCAATATTTGAGCATGTCTTATTGAAGCTTTTCACTGAATGCCACACATCCCATTGTGTTAAAGGCCATGTTTACACGCATGTTTTAACAGTTCCCTGATTGCCACACGTCCCGAGTCCGGTAAAACCATGTTAAAGCATCTGTTTAGGCAGTTGCCCGAGTGCCAGGCATCCGGAATGTGTTCAATGTTGAAACGGTTCCCTGAGTGCCTGACTGCTTAAACCAATCCTTAAATAGCTGTTTGAACAGTTCCTGGAGTGCCACACATCCCGATTCCGTTTAGACAATTGCCCAAGCATCTGTTTAATCAGTTCTTTGCGTACTATATCCCTAAGCTTGTTAAACACAGGTGTAACCTGTTCCCTGAATGCCATACATTGCCATACATCCCGAATCTGTTTAAACCCATGTTAAAGCATCTGTTTAAATGGTTCTCTATGTGTCACATATCTCGAATGTGTTTCAACTCATCCCTGAGCGCCACACATCCCGAAGGTGCGTAAACCAATGTTTCAAACATTCTGAAACCATGTTTAAGGTGCCGGCGTGGCTGTTGAGAGGGTTGGTTCAATGCCTTGGATGTTGAACCAGTGCGTGTAAACACCTAGGTCGAAACACTTAGCTTCTCATGTAGCTTAGCCCGGTTTAAGCTTAAACGGTTCAAATATGACTGGTCAGAGGTTTGCCGCAATGCTGTGGATCTTGCACGAAGTTGCTTCAACAGGTACGTTTAAAGTTTAAACATATCGCCTGTTTCATTGTTTTAAGATGACTCGACGAGGGTCCCCTCGGTTTAAGCACTTAGCGTTTGAACATCCGTGCCTTTAGACAGTTTGAACAAGACCCCCGCCCCAACCTTGCATAGGAGGTGATCAAGAGAGATGCTGAGCGGAAAGAGGCTTTGGCCCAACTGAAAGCAGCTCGGCGAACCCGAAATCCAGTCAAGATGGCTGAAGCAGCGATGCGAGCATCTGCATCTGGTGTGGCGGACAAGCGGTTGATTGTTGAGGTGTCGACGGACGCTGTGGCCATTCAGAAGAGTCGCAAGCGCAGCAGGATGCTTGAAGCACGCTGGGAGGTCCAGCAGTTGTCCTGCTTGGAGCCCGATGTCTGCTCTGACGATCTCAGGGAAGCAATGGAGCTCGCCAAAGATGCGGGTGTTGCTGATGATGTCTTGCAGGCCGCAGACCGCATCTTGCAGCAAAAGATGCTGCTTGAAGACATTGCTCGTGCCATGCGCTCGGGAGATGCTGGCAAAGTCCAAGCACTTTGTGCCATGGCCGAGTATGCGGGGCTGCCGAGCGACCTTCTCGAACCCGCCAAGGGTTTTCTGAGAAGGGAGCATGCGCTGGCAGCGGCTGTAGATGCGATCTACAACAGCCATAGGCTGGACGATTGGTCTGCAGCGCTGTCAGCAGCACGTGCCTGCGGCGTCGATGATGCCCTGACAAAGTTGGCAGAAGGTGTCGGACTCATCGCACGTCGGCAGCAGTAAACAGTGCACCGCCGGCAGAGATCTAGACTGCCCTTTTGTTTCCACTTGTTTGGAATTCCGCCACGTTTTAGCTTTTGCATGGCAATAGGCGTTGATGAGTTGTGTGTAACGTGTCGCTTCCTGGGCTTCAGTCGTGTTGGGCTCAGTCTCTGCGCACTTGTGGTTTGGGGCCTCGGTGTTGGCCTTAACGACTTGGAAAACTGGTCTCCTCATGCCTAAGAACGAACGGGTAAATCGTAGCGAAAACCACGCTGTGGCTTCGCAATTCCGATCACTTGGGTATGGTTGCTCCTGCTGTTACAGCAAGATGTTCAACACGTCGAACGGATCTTGGCACCACAACATTGTGCAGCACCATGTGCGATCCCGACAATTTTCCCTTCATGCCACAGACACATTGACACACACACACACACACACACGCACACGCACACACAGACACACACACTCCCAGACGAACGCCTTTACATGCCTTAAATTAGATCCACTTATGCTATCTTGGGTTTTCATGTCAAGTATTTTCTGAACGCGTCATGGCACGGATGTTTCACTTCCACTCGCATTGTTGACCATCCTGAAGCCTTACGTAAGTCTCGGGAGGCCAAGCAGACATGCTCGGCTGTGGCCGCGCGTTTGCACCGTCGGTGTTGTGACGGTTTTGGGATTCAGGCTTTTCGGTCAAGCTGCGCAGAGTGTTGGCGTGTTGGCATTTGTAATCATAATTATCTGCAGCGTTTTCAAGAGGGCAAAGGCCGATAGGTTTTACCCATGACTCACACACTAACCGCCCGCAATTTCTCAGCAGCCTGCATCCCTTCGCCTTTGCCCTTTGCCCTACGGTATGCGGCAAGTGCCGTGGATGATGAACATGCTGGGATGTTCCGGCTTTTTGGAGTGTGGATTCTCAACTCGCGGACGACACCAGTACTCAGGCGTTTCATCTTCGCTGTGCGGGCTTGCGCGAAGACGTCGAGATGCGCCGATTTTGGAGATCAGCAATGTAAAATGCGGCGACAATTTCATGTTGGAAGATGACATGCAGAGCCCCGGTCCGCGTCCATGCCCCGAGATGCTCGGACAGCTTGGTTCGAAATGGCATTGCTCAGAAGATTTCAGACTTTGTGCGATTGAGGAAAGATACGGTGTGGACGACATCCCACAACCCATCCATGCACCTATGTAGTGCTTTATTGTAAGCTTCTTGTACGCAGCCCCAGATTTGGACTTTTTTTCAGTGCTTTGGTGGGCTGATGAGGCAAGGACCAGTGTGTTCAGGTAGGCGGAGCATCAAGTCAAATTCAGGTAACTGGAGCATCAAGCTCAAATGCTGTAGCGCTGCATGGCTTCCACAACAGCAACACAGGATGTCTATGAAGAATCTACATCGCAGACGCTGGATGTGAAGACGTAACAACATCGGTAACGTGTCACGAAACGATCGAAGAGACACAATGCCAACATGCGTTCGGACAAACGGCTTGCAACTGTTCACAGGCAAGAGTCAATCTTTGGGCGCACAGCGATGCAATACTGATGCAATATGATGCAGTGCATGTTGGTGCCACTTCGGCTCGGTGCAGTATCGCAGTCGGGACACTTCCACAAAGGATGCCGGAGACAACAATCTCGGAAGTCAACTTCTTACTCAGCAGAAGCCTAGGAGTATTTCTGATCTTTCAAACAGCCGTGATCTTGTGCATGCGAACTTGAGGCCATCAAGACGCCCTGTCCGCAGCATTTGGCACGAATGGCGGAGGGTTGTGGGGTGCATGGCAGTCTTAGTCAGTTGATGTGGTTCAGAGACATGCCCAGCATGTCAGAAGTGAGTCTTGCCCATCGGCCCATGTCTGCTGGATTTGTTTGGGGATGCATTGCATGTGAACGCAACACCCGCCCGCGACATGCCAGTGGCAGGTGCCCAGTCCTTAGCAGTTCATCGCCCACCCAAGCCGGACTGGACGAACATGCACAGAGAAGCCTCGACATGAGGTGAAGCTGCATCTGGGTGAGCGCGAGCAGGTCTTGAAGCACGTCTTCGTCTGCGAGGCCTCTCTAATTCGCCGATCAGTCGCTCACAGGACTCATACTTGGTTGCAGGAACCCCAATCCTCCTTGGAATTGGCCTACGTTGCAGCCAGATATTTCGAGCGCTTTGTGGGCGTCCCAGGGCACTTTAATTGGGCTGTTGTACGTAACGGTATCGTCAGAAGAAGGAATGACTCGTCACACTAGTCGCGCAAGAGGCAGGAGTAGCCGAGTATCCCTGACGACGGCAGAAAAATACCCACATCGTGGGCTTGGGTCCAACTGCTTCCAAGACTGCATGCACGACCCCGTCGCTGCAGACCGTTTTGGTTCAAAGTTGGGAGTTGCTGTGCGCGGTCAAGCTTCCCGACACGATGTCTGTTGACCCGGCGAAGGTGGAGGACGCAGAGTTCAAGAGTTACGCCTGGCTCTTCAAGCAGATGCCGTTGAAAGCGTCGACAAGTGTTTGAACCGCCTTCCTGTCACAGGAGCTCTGCAAACTCATCAGCGACAGCTTGCCGGAGCACTCCAGTGCTTGTGAGCTTGTGTTTTCTGTTTTTGCCCGTAATGAGTGACGGCTACTTAGTGTGACATGTGGCGAAGTGTGCATAGTCTGGATGAAGCGCGAGGAGATCGACAGGCGGTTTGCTGCTATTGAGAATGCCTCCAAGGTCCCAGAGGACGTCGGTGTGCTGGATTCGATGCCGAAGATGCTGATAATTGCTAATGTTGGTGGTGGTGGTGGTGGTGATGGGGAGGATGACCATGGCAGAAGCTGGCGCTGTTACTGTAAACACGAGAGCTCATGAGCCGTGCCTGCTTTGCGCGAGTGTGCGAGTCGACACACGTCATGACGATGACGATGCACAAGAAGAAGACTGTGATGATGATGATGATGATGATGATGATTATCATGATGATGATGCTTTGGGGGCTGGGGTAGATGATTTCATTGGTTGCCAGAGAGAAGCAAGCTATGCCCGGCGGTATCCTGCAAAGGTCAGCCTAGCTCCCTCATCATGGATGTGGATAGGCAGTGCCTTTCACCACCAGCGGGCATGAGCCCTTTTGCTGCTCATGGGTTCAGGACTTGGAAAAGCGCTTGGCAGCTTTGGAGCAGAAGCTCGCCGCTGGCCCCGCAGCTGGGCCGACAGGCCCTGCAGCACCGGCAGAGCCTTCGGAGGCCCGGCGCCAGATCGGTTTGATTTGAAGTGGATGTGGACCTCTTATTCGTGCTGGGGAAAGCTTGAACCTGAACAGACATGCTCGAAGCGCAAGCTGCATCATGCCGGATCGCAGGTTGGCTCACAGCTAGTAGGTCTATCGGCCCAACAGGGACGTTTAAGATGGCCTCAAGGGGGCAGGTCCCAACGAGTCTTTCCATGCGGCCTGTTTGGCAAAGGCCACTGCCGAGGCCATCCAGGCCCAAAGCTGCAAACGGCTCGCCTTTGCCTCGCTTGCCCTGGAAGCCCAAAACGCCCCTTCTGCGTGGGCGAGGGTCAAGGTCTCCGGGGGCTGCAGCAGCTGCAGGGGCAAAGAGATCAAAACGGCCCGCTGAAGAGCTGACGGGGCTGGGCCATGCAGTGGAGATCTCACGGGGGGTGGCCTTGCTGGCCTGGCCGTTCCTGGTCCACATGCTATTCCAGCTCACAGACAAGCTGAATGCTTTCGACGGCCTCTTGGGCCGAAATCTCACCATGCGGGTGCTCGTATATGTAGGCTCCTCCATGTGGCTTATGAAAGCGGCTCTCGCCACGGATCTTCGATACACAACGCGAGCGCTGAACCAGCTCTTATCCCGCGTGTTTCAAGCTGCGGGTTTGGAAGGTTGGCTCGCTGAGAAGGCGTCTGAGTTCGTCATCTCAGTTCTGATGCGGGTTTCCCGAGTGACGGTTGCACTCGCAGCACTGACGCTGAGTCGAAAGCAGCAATCTCAGGCCAATGGGAAGCGAGTCATGTTTTCGACTAGTACGTCTGACATCCTGCAAAGACTTGCTCAGGGTGTGCTTGCAAGCGCCGAGGAACTTTGGCTTCCGCGTGCTTCCGACCACTTGGGAGTTGGATCTGTCTAGTTCAGAGTCTCGGCAAATGTGCGGTTAAAGCTTGTTGGTCGCGCTTCCTGCCGCGGCCGCTACTGTCCTTCGTAGGTGGCTGACACAGCTCCTTGCTCTGTTGCTGCTGCCGTGCGACATGCTGGCCATGCCAAATGTGTAGAAGACGCTAGGAGACCACATGTACATAGCTTAGGATATATGCGTGCTAAGTGGCAGAGGGAATGAGGCGAAATGTAACCAAAACATGTTGAGGTTCACGAGAGCTAAGGATCCATACTTCCTGCTGCTGGATGCAAATGGAGATGGTATTCTTGCCGCATCCGAGGTTTTCCACTTTGCCACCTGGCCTCCCGTAGTGAATGCAGCAGCTTTGCTTGTGTGAAGAGAATGGAAGCCGGAAGCCTGCCAGGTTTTCGACATCAGCAACCGGCTCTGGCGCGCTGCCGTGACGTCGGTCATTGGTCTCTGTCTGCTGCAGCTGAAGAAGCCACCAGAGACCAAACTCGTCTGGTCAGAAGCAATGGAGACTGGTCACGGGCCGTTGAGCAAGCTTTCCAAGATCGTTTATGCCATGCAGAACCCTCGCCAAGGAGAGCTGCGTATGCTCGCGAGACGGGTTGCCTTGGGAAGCCGTCTCATCAGTTGCACCATCGTCCTGAGCCTTTTCGTGCTGCCCTGGGCCTACTTTTTCGGCCTTCGCCCGCACCTCGTCTTCGCTTTCGGGGGTGTCGGTGGCTTGGCTGTGGGCCTGGCAGCCCGAAGCTTTGTTGGCAATCTGATTGCTGGACTTCTGATTCAGCTTAATCGCCCTTTCGTTGAGGGAGACGAGATAGAAGATAAGAAGAACAACCTCAAGGGCGTGGTTGAGGAAATCGGCCCAATCAACACCCACATCAACAGTCTGCAGGGTGTGATGGTTCATGTGCCTAACCAGACTCTCTTGGACGACGTTGTCATCAACAAATCCATCAAGGACTTTCGACCTATTGAGGAGTCCCTTTATGTGGTACCCTCCTCGGCCTACAGCCTGCCAGATCTTGTCGGGAACCTGCAGTTATTGCTGGATTCCCATCCATCGCTTATGCAAGAGGAGGATGTCAAGGAGCTAATCCAGCACCGTGGCGGTCGTGTGAAACTCTTCCGTCCTCTGGCCATGTTTGATGGCTACTGCGATCTTGGAGCGAGGGTGGTGATCTATGCCTTCTGTCGTGGAGCCCTGTCCCGACGGGACTTCAAGGCCCTGAAGAGCCAAGTGATGCTCTCAATCCACAAGTGCATTTCTGACCATGGCGCCGAGATCGGCCACCTCACCGGAGCCATCCGCGGCCGTGGCCCAAGGCCCCAACGCGCCGTGACGGTGGCTCCAGCGACGGAAGTGAAAGGTCGGAACAACTTTGCCTCCACAGCCGGCCAAACCTCGAGCTGAGACCCACCAAACCCACTTAGCTTCGGCCCAAAGATGTGCCGAGAAGAAAAGAACCGCTTGGAAGCAGCCGGGCATACTGTCTTCCAGTGCTTCGCTACAGACATCATGTGCATCTCTAGGGCCAGAATCAGAGGCAGCAGGCGGGGTCGGGAGGTTTCTTGCCGTGACCCAACCCTGCACCGACTTGGCCGTTTACCTCCGTTGAGAACAGTTTGTTTTGCCAGCCTCATTCTCATTATTACTACCATGATGTTTATCATTTTGTTACCTTTTGATCATGATCATTATCACCATGATTACTATTTGTAATGCTTTTGACTCTTGCCATCGTTATCGTCATCACCATGAGTTTCATTATCATTTGACAATGTGCAGAGTGGTGTATTCCGTTCCCTGCCATTCTTATCATCACCATACTTTGCGCCATTATTCTCATTGTCATTATTATCATGGTTGTCACTGTTATCGCCATTAGCATCTCAGGATCATTAGCATCCTGTCATTGGTCGTATTTTCAACATTATGTGTATCATTACATACCATAATCAACTATGGTGCCTTGACCTTGCATCGCGAATCATTCAGCCATGCAAGAGGCAAAAGTTACCAGGTTCTCGTATGACGTAACACTATTTACGTCAATCGTTATCATCCTGACGATTACTAATGTCAGTATCATAATTGTTGACATTGCTGTCACTTCCATTTTCCAACTTATGACCAAGCCAGTATTCAGCATTAAGTTTGGTTTTAATTGTCATACTGCGTAGAGGATCAAATGTTAACTCTCAGTTATCATAAAGATGAATAATTCTTGTTATTGTCATGACGACGACGACTACTACTACTACTACTACTACTACTATACGACTATCATAACTATTTGTATGACTCTGATTAGTATCAGGTTGATTAGTATCATTACCGTGTGCGCACTATTTATTGTCATCATAAGTGTTATCACTATCAGACTACCATCGTTATCATTATCATGATTATCAGCATCACCTATAACACTACACTATGAAGGAGGCAAAATTACATTGCACGTTGCTGGTTGTTACATGAACATGATTATGTTTAGTACTATCAGGTTTATTTGACCGAGCCTCCTCAGGAGGTGCACAAGCGATTGGTGGCCATAGAGAGCACCACGGCCACGCACCGCGAGGCTGCTGGGAGAACTCTGCAAGGGATGTAGATGCTTTTCTCCTTTGCTTCGGGGCTTCGGGTTTACGGCTCAGGGCTGCATGCACAGTGCACAGTCGCGCCGTGTGGAGGTTCTGAGCTCCATGACTTTTATTGAAAATCAGGATCTCAACCAGAAGCTGGATGCGAACAAGAAGGAGCTGTGGGGAACTATGGTAGACGAAGCTCGGTCAGTTTTGACTGTCAAAGTTTGGGAGCCAAAAAAAAGTGTTAGCTACACTTCAGAATTATAGGACTTAGACTGACAGCCAGAGCAGAGCCTTCTGCCAGGAGCTGCAGCGCCTGGTGGCATCCCTGGAGGAGTTCCGGGCAACGGTGTTGAAGGCTGTATTTATTACTTGTAGTTTAACCATACTCGAAACGAAAAGCCATTCCAAGCGAAAGTGTGTGCCAGCAGTACAGCGACTGCGACGAGGAGGAAGGTAGCAGCTGCAGCTGCAGTAGCGCCAACAGAAGCACGAGCAATCGCAGCAGTGGCTGTAATGGTACTCGCAGAAGGAGGAGGAAGGGGAGATACTGCCACCACGCTCACGACTTTTTTGTGAGTGCTTCGTGCTGGTGCACCATCTGGATAGAGTTTACGAGATTAGATGAACTCCAATCCCTGCACATGGTCAGTAGATAGGGTAATTCTCGGTGCTTTTTCTGGTGTATCGCGGAGAGATGGAAGATCCATGTCGTTAGGACAAGATTGACAGCGCGGGCGGTGGTAGTGCCGGGGCCGGTGATGACATGAAGAAGGGGGCCGAAGCCCAGATCATGAAGAAGGCAAGCTTTAGGGATTTAGGGCTGGCAGAGGATCTTTGGTAATTGAGAGGGTTTTGGGTTCAAGCCTTGTGTATGACTTCTTGGCGTTGGTCTTGTTCGGGGTATTGGGAGTGGCAAGGCGGCAAGCTCCGACGATAAGCTCGCTTTGCAGTTGAAGCTTCGTGCTGAGAGGGCTGGAGGATGGTGGACCCAAGCACGGTTCACGCGCGTGGTATGAACTACACGTCTCAGATCCCTCTTGTAGTGAGAAGCCGCAAGCCCGCAAATTCTGGTCAGGTTGCAACCAGGCTGCAAGACTTTGAGTCGCAGATCACGAGCCAGCGACTGGACCAGTAAGAAGTGGGAGGGTATTGCGCAGGTCTCCAGGGACAAGAGTTTATATCGGGTTTGGGCATTCTGGCCCGGAAGTTGCGGGACGTCCTTAGACCAGATGCCTGTGGGGCTGACGTGATTTCAGGATGAGGACTCAGTTCATGTTCGGTGTTGCCAAAATCGTTTGGCGACAACCTCAGAGTGAAACATCCTCGCCCCACGGAGCTTCTCAAGCGGAGGCTCTCGACAGTCGCCACGGACTTCGACAAGAAGCTCTCGCACGTCCATCGCTCCACCGGGGCCACGAAGCCCATTGACGGCGCAGGCGCGGGAGGAGACACCGGCCTCGACACGATGGCTGAGGCGCCGAGTGTTTTTTGGGGGGTCTAGGGGCTTCTTTTTGGGTTTCTGGGGGGTGAATGTGCGCAACAGCACGGGTTTTGCAAGAAGCTTGAGGATGTGGACCAGCTGAAGTTCGACGTTGGGGAGCTGAAGGATTTGCTGACGAACAGCAAGGGTGAGGTAAACCACATCCGCCGCATTGTGCTGGCCTGCGAACGAGACATGGAAGACTTCACAGCAGCTGGAGCCCCAGAGTCCAGAGGGAGGGCTTGTTGTGCAATAGCTGTTGAACAAGCCGAGGCGATGGACGCCGTGAATGTGGACTTGGACGAGATGCGCGCCCGTGTAGATGCGACCCACTCCATCATCACCAGCCGCCAGCGTGTGGAAGCAACCATGACAGCAGAGATCTCGACCATGCGCCTCGACATTGGCGACATCCAAGAAGCTCTCAAGAACCATGACTCCTGGATGGAGGACGTGTCCAACACCCTCCAACAGATGCAGGAGAAGGAGGAGAATTTGAGTGAGGATATGATCAACCTCAAGAATGCCCCACCCTCAGAAGCATTCCCTCAGTGGCAAGGGAGATTCAGAGATCTTGCGATCAGGACCACAGCAGATCTCACGCCGAAACCTGGTCAAACTCAGGAGCTCACAGCCAAGCTCGACACCAAGGTGGACAACGTCGCGTGGAAGGAGGCATTCACGGTTCCTTCATTCTGCACAATCCCCGGAAGTGAAATTTCGTTTCGGACTCCTGGTGTGCGGTCTGTGGGCACCCGGGTAGGCGAACGACGACCTTGATGCGGCGATCAAGACTGTTCGCGATATGGTGTCCTCTCTTCGATTGGATGTGGATGCCCGGCGCCGCAAGGTGACCAGCCCTACCTTTGCTTGAAAAATTGGGCACGTCGCAAGGAACTTTCTGTTTTAATGTGGTGTGGTTGAATGCCGGCTGAGATGAAAGCCAGGTGGACGAGATTCTGGCCACCGTCCGGCATGACATCACAGCGGTCGAGACGAATCTTGAGGACCCCCATGTACTATATATTTAACGCAATTGACGGACGCATCCCACTAAAGACTGCGCTTTTGCAGGAATCCAAGTCCAAGCTAGCGATGGACACTGACCATGTTCCTTGGCTGCCGCCAAGTGCAAGTGCCACAGAATACGCGAGAAGACAGAAGCACTTACTCTGCCACCAGCTGCACCAGCTGCAGTAGAGCACCAGGCTATCAATGCTCTGAATGGCCGCATCGACTTCACGAACAAGGATCTCGCCGCAACGCAGGCCTCGTGCCACAAGCTGATTGTCGGGTCGTGGTGCAGCGGGTTCGTGTTACAGCGCATTTTGCGCAGGAAAGCCTCCACACTACCCAGAACTCCCTCAGCGATTGCTTCAACGAGGTCCCCCGTATTCCTGAGCTGCTTTGAGTGCCGTGATCTCGCCTACACACTCCTTGTTTGTGCAAGCGGGACTCTGGAAGTCTTTGAGGTGGCCGTCGTCCGCAGCGACTTGGAGCGGAACGTGGCGGACACTGAGGCAGATCTGACCCAAGAAACTGCGTGTTGCCTTTTGCCCCCTGTTGTGTGCAGCACCACCGTTTTCAGAAATCGTGAGGAGGTGTCCCTGCTAGGCGCGGCTGAAGAACGACAGCCGCTCGAAGCAGCAGGAGGTCATGGAGAAGATTGGAGATGTGGAGCCTCGGAGAGCACCAGAAACCCTCTTCGCAGTACAGTGTGTCCAGCATGAACCGACGTAGAGAATCAGCGCTGTCCTTAGGAGCAGCAGTCGGAGCTTCGCTCCGCAGAGTCCTCACGCCGGCTGGGTGCCCTCGACCTTCGCAGCTCGACCTATAGCACCTGTCAGGGCTTGAAAAGATCGAACGCCAGCCCAGCACGCACACCTACCAAGGCATGAGTGGAGTTCAGGGAGGCTTGGGAGAGCAGAAGCGTGACATCCTCAAGCTTCGCGAAGAGGCTGGAAGCTAGCTCCTTGTGGTGCTGCATGCTGCAGACGCCGCAGAAGCCTTCGTGGGGAGGTGAACGGCCTCACGGTCAAGAGTGCCAGCCACGAAGTGGACATCCAGAAAGGGTCAGATGTGTCTCGGCTGGAGGTAGTATCTCGTGGAGGACAGGATCACTGCACAGCGTTTCCTGAAGGCTGTCAAGAAAATGGAGAAGCAGCGCAACTTGGACGGGCAGAACTTCAAGGCGCAGCTGGACGCCATCCACGATGTATTGGACACCAAGGCCACGCCCCCCCCATGCGCGAAATGCTTATCATTGCTGAACAGTCTGAGCGATTTTGTGCGAGAGCAGTCGGCGGGTTTGGCTGCAGGTCAATGAGAAGCCCTTCGAGGATGTCAAGCACTGCGTCTCCTCCTTGACTAAAGGTCGGACCATGTGCTCGTACGTTTCGGCGTGAGAAAGAGCCATGTCAATGTGAGCTTCCGCAAACCCTTCCATTTGCACAGGCGCACATACACATTGTACATGCGCATGCGCACGGACACATGTTTTCTTGACTGCATAGGCTTCCTGTATCGCGGCCGGAGCTTGGATCCAGGTGTCGTCAAGTTCGCGCAGGTCGTCGGCGTTTTCCCTGGCCCACGATTTGACGATGCTGAGGGTGGTGAGGGGGCAGAAGCGGACGTCGAACTCCTGGGCTGGGAGGCAAGGTGCTCCTCTTGCAGCCTCCATACTCGAGAGCTCAGAGCTTCCTCTGCTGGGAGCCAGGAGAGCGCTGAGACCTTGTCCTTCCGGGTGGACAAGGTTTGCCTTGCAGGGCTCTGGCATTCTGTAATTCTGTGCTACGCTGCTGCTCTCTGCTCAGACTTGCTCGTGGTGCTAACGGAGACGACGCCGAGAGCGAAGACACTGCCGCCACCCCCACCAGCGCCTCGCCGCCGCCGAATCCGACGACAGTGACGACGACGACCACGTGACCACGAGCACCATAGTCCATAGTCACCATACTAGCAATGGCAGCTTGAAGAGCATTGCCGCAGCAAGCACTACGACGACGGCAGTCAGCACCATCTTTGATCACCCTGTCTGCGTGCAGCTTGTTGAGACCCAGCAAAATTAAACGGCAGGCTTCATGTACTGAGGACGTGACTCAGTAGAAGCTGGCGCATGCAGGCCTGGCGCCAGCGCTGCTCCCAGCGCTTCCGCAACATCTTGGACATGATCGCCAAGAAGGCAGAGATCTGAGGGCTTCCATGGCCCAAGCTTGTTTATGCAGCTGCGCGTCTGTGTGCGTGCTTGGTGTCGCATGTTCCATGCACGCAAAATCTTGTCCTACGGAGACTTTCTGCGGACTGCGTCTGTGGATACAAATGCGCGACTGGGAGGCGGACCACAGCGTCCTGCGTCTCCTCCAAATCTCGCAGCAGCACATCGAGTCACAACTGGAGCTCTGGGATTGACAGCATGGTCTTGTCTTGTTGTATTCCGATGTTTCGTTGGGCTATTCGCCAAGTTTGGAGCTTGAGCCAGCTGTGGTTTGTTGGGGGTGCAGGCAGTGCAGGGCTCAACGCCAGGAGCGCGTGAAGCACGAGCGGGAGCTGTGGAAGGAGGTCGTGGAGCGACGCCAGCAGCAGCCCCTCCAGTTGGCCTTGTCCATGAAAGAGCCGCCGGGCCCCACTTGAGCGAGCTTTGCGTTTACATTCTGCAGATGTGCAGTTGGGGAAATTGTGTCTCGTAGTGCTTGTTGCTGCTGCCTTTGCCAAAGGGGGAGAGCATTCCGAGGTCCTCTCAGACCACTCCTCCACTCCCTGCAGCTGGAAGCCAAACTGCCCGGCCTCCCCGCTGAAGCGTCCGGAGCCCAATTTGGGCCATGAGAGCGGCAGGAGGTCATGCAGTGAGTCACGGCATCCCGCGTGTGCGGAACCGCAGGTGCATGCATTGAGAGGACTGCGAAGCCACGACTCTGAAGCAATCGCACGTTGACCCTGAATTGCAAAAGCTTTCCGCGGAAGGAGCGTAGTTTTGTACGAAAGCTAACTTTTTTAGCGCACCCGCCGCTGCATCTCAGAAACCTAGATGGCGACTGAGTCAGGAACGAGTATGCGCTTTGTGCCCTCGTCCTCTGCTCCCACAGGCCCCCATCAGCTCTGTCCTGTTGGTAACAGACACCTATTCATACGTGTGCATATATGCATGAACACTGTCTGTATGTTCACATACACGGCATACATTTGTTGTTTCAAACGTTTAACCCCCGATCATAAGTTCATGCTTGAGTGACGGTACGGGGGCCTGAGAGCATCCGCTTGACATCTGCGATGTTTGGCAGATGTGCAGCAGGAGGTGATCCCAAGGAGGCCGTGGGCCGCGGTGGTCTCATCATGATACATGCGCGATTTTCTCATAACAGTACCGCCAAGATTCTTCACACACACACACACACACACAAACACTGTGTGTGCATTCTCCTCGGCATAGGTAGGTCTATATACGTATACACACATACAGACATAGGTGTACATTTGGTGTGTATATATTTATATAGATAGATCGATAGATCGATAGATAGAGAGGGTATGCACATTGTATGTATATTGTATGTATATATATATATATATATATATAGTGTATATATATATATATATACATATGCACGCGCACACATACATATCCACATACATCTGTACATACATATGCACATACCTGTACATGTAAGTTTAATATACACATACATGTCCATGTACATATACATGCATGCATACATACAGACATACTGACACAGAGAAGCGAAGGAGTTGAGCACCCTTGGGTGCCAAGTATGTGTCTTGGAAAGCGCGGCCTCGGATACTGCCAGGGTTGCAGCATGGTCGCGGCAAAGTGCCCAGGCCATGTGGTCTCCAAGTCTCCTCAACTTAGGCTTTCAGGGTTTTAAACAGGGTTTAGGGTTTAGGGCAGTAGCAAATACCACAGAGCCTGGGTTCAAAAAGGGGCAGTAGAAAAAGGGCAGCTTTGGTATCGGAGCTGGTTTTGGCCTCGATCAAAATGATTGCAAGTCGTGATTTCTGGCTAGAATTGAGTCCAGTAGCAGAAAGGGGTTATGTAGGGTTCAAGAGACCAGATGCAACAACAAAGATGCTTGGGAGCCAGATCACCTTTAGTTAGATGTCGAGACTTGCAACCCTCTCCTGTGCTTGCAGCGAGCCTGTTCATATTGGAGCTGAAGAAGCACCGACAAGAGCTCAATTGTCAATAAGGTATTTGCACTCACTTTTAGGCGTCTTCTGACTTCTCGGCTCGGCTCTAGTCAATTTCCTTGCCCAAGATGCTTCGCAGCGGTGATTGACGAAGCCTGGGACGCCCCAGTTGGGGCTGCCCTTGCTCGGAGAGTGTCACAGCTGTAAGCATCGGCACTGACGAAGTCAGAGCCCACTGCCCCCGATTTATGGCCTAGCAGGCCCCGCACCATTCCGCCATTGCCCGCTTCGACCGGACACAGACGCAAGAGACAAAACGAAGTCCCGCAGAAGATATTTTGCCCGGGGGAATATAGTAATGATAAGAAGAATGACCAGCATCCTAACAATACTAATTAAATCTCTTTCTTTCGTCAGTCTTGGCCCTTCATGTCCAGAGCTGCCGTAAAACAGGTCCTCTCGGGCAGCCACACTCAGTGCGAAGCTTGGTTCCGGGTTTCAATTTCTCAGGTTTATCCTCTCAAAGCCCTTCTGAGGAAGCCCCAGTGGCTGCGCCTGCGCTGCGAGGAGCCCTCGCGGCAAGGTGAGGACTTTCGGTGTCTTGAGGGAAGCCAGCCAGCAACATTAGCAGCGCAAGCGTGAAGTCCAGAAACTGTCCAAATCCAGGTGCTCGCTTAGTTCAGCGCCCCTTTCTGCTGGACTCGGCCGCTTGGCTGCCTGCGCCCCCTTTGTTTTCACGATTCCGGCTCCATGCTAAGCCTTCCGAGGACGAAAGCCTGACAGCTTTCTTGCAAAGAGTCGGGCCCCGCTCAGCACCCAGAGAGCATGAGACCCGAAAGTTTGTAAAGAGAAGCCGACTCCCCAATGATTTGTCTCAGTCTCAGGCTGCGTCTTTGCCGACGTTTGGGCCAGCGTCGGCTGCTGAGTGACCGGCTTTGGATGGCTTTCGTCCCCCGTCTTTGCCCGTCTGACGATGCACAGCCTGATAGCCAGAGTTATGTGTAGTCATCGTCGTAAGGTTCGTGGTGGAGCCTCCTGCACTCTTAGTGCTAGTGTTTGTACTGCTCGCAGTTTGTTCATCGCCGATGCGGCTCGCCGTCGTGAGCATCCGCCGTGGATACAGTTTTAATTGAGCTGCATCATTACTTGAAGCCATTAGGTGGAGACTCTGGGCTTAAAGGCTCCGCCAGATCTCGAGGTGCGACGGGCAAGATTGCGAGAGAAGGGGGGGCGGAGCTTGCTTGTGGTGCTTGAATCTTAGACTCGGAGGTCCCGCAGACCGGCCCCGCCCTACTCTTCCTACACGAGGGTGTCGGCTGCTAAACTTGCAGGCTCTTGTTTGTGCTGTGCGGGAGAGTGGTAGCTGCCACAAATCGACGCCGTGCCGCAGAGGGCTTTTTTCTGGGCTCGTCTTGAGCGTAGAGTCGCTGGTTGTCTGGCGTCGCCAATGCCAAGCGCGCGCCAGCATGAGACAATGGATTTCACAGTGGGCGACAAGGCTTGGACACGGAAAGCTTGAATCTTCGTAGTATCCGGGTCCGTGTCGTTCCATTCACCAGTGATTCAGGTCTGCGTCTTACCCGGCCGGCATTTTCAGGATTTTGCAGCAGGACGTCGGAGGTCAACACGCGATATGAATTTCACCTCTTCCAGACAGCAATTGGAGGAGATTCCGGCGTGGTGTCCATGGTCGACCGCAAGGCCCAGACCTGCCAGGCGCGGCGGGTAGGCCACCAAGGAGTTCCTGATTGGGCCACACGGTGCAGAACTGCAGCCTTAGTTTTTTCAACAAGCTCTGGCAGGTTTCCGACTGCTTTATTCAGTCGCTTTCCGCTTGATAATATGCTTTGAATGTGTATACACAGATGTGATACGCTGTCTTTCCGGCACCGATGCCCGGCAGGTCTACTTCGACCATCGGCTTGGCTCCGAACCGCTGAATGTTGCCTTTCGCAACCTCAGCCGGGTGGACGGAGGAGGGGAGTGTTGGGTTTAGGTCCCTGGTTCCTGCTCTACACTTTACAAGCTAAGACAACAGTCCTGGGGCTACTCCAGTTTTCCTTCCTCTCGCCTCCTCCCTCTTCCCGCCCACTGCCCTTCACCTTCCGACTACTACTACTACTACTACTACTACTGCTACTACTACTACTACGACGACTACTACGAAAAAAGTACTATGAATTGCCACTAGTATTATGCTCCGACGGCTCTGGTCCTGCGGAGGCTCCGGAAGTTCCTGGCCGGTGAGCTCGGAGATCCTTCAGAGGGAGGAGGAGGAGGGCGGAGCTGGGCCCAGAAGGCCCAAAGCCAGAGATCCTCGGAGGCAACAAAAAGGGGCAAAAGAGACAGAGAACCCCATATATGTATATGTGTATACGTATGTATGTATGTATGTATATATATATATATATATATATATTATATTTATGTGTATAAATACATATACACATACATGTAACAACTTGTGAAGCCCTTCTTCTTTGTGGCGTTTTTGTTCGCCATAAGGAGTTGGATGTTGCGCCGGTGCTGGGCGGTGCCCTGGGCGCATTGGCCAGTGCTGGCTACTGGGAGGCAGGCTTAGGCTGCGAAGATGTTTGGAGCTGGATTCGAGATGCTCGCTGTGTTCGTCAGGGCGCTTTGGCACACCTTGGCTCAACTCCAAGCCCCTCTTATCCGTCAGGCACAGGCCGGGTTCAGGTTGTAATGCAGCATCGAGCGTGGCGAGGAGGGCTTCTTAAGCGACACTACTCACTCTGGCGGCCAGTGCTCCGGCTCATTGTGCAAGTTAGCTCTCTCTGCGACCCCGGCTCCCCTCAGCATGGGCGGTGTTCTGTGGCTGTCCATCCTGGCCCTGACCCTCGCATCGGCTGCAGGCCAACAAGCTCAGCAGGATTGTGAGGGGTGTGGCTTGGACATGCAGGAGGATGTCAGCAGCCTCCTGGAGCATAAGAAGCATACTGGGGGCGAAGAAGCGGGCAAAGGCTGTGTCGTGACTGGGAAGTACCACTACCCCGTCATGGCAGGCATGCGGATTGAAGTCAGCGAGTGGCAGCATTGCCAGTCCTACTGCCGGGTCACCGAGGGCTGTCAGTTCTTCTCCTATTGGCCCGATCATGGCTGCGAGCTACAGAGCGGCCCAGGGGAGTATCGCACGGCGACCTCGGCCTACAGTGGTGTGATCAGTGGCCCTGCGAACTGCCAGGATTCTCCACCCGGCGCCATCAACTTGCTTGACATGTCCTTCATGTATTGTGGCGTGCATCCTGATGCAAAGTGTTGCAAGTGTGGGACCTGCTGCCTTCCTTACTGCGACAATGCCAAGTGGACCCTGCGTGAAGGATGCAACTACGAGGCGGGAACGGGAGGATCTTCTTGAAGACACCCCTCGAGGGTTTGGAGCTTCGGACAGGTCATGGCTATTCCTGCAAGTTTATTTGTCGTCGTAAGTCGGGTGGCCACGCTTCAGCTTGAGACATTGGCTCCCCTCGAGCTTAGCAGCAATGTGTTGCAATCGGCATTTCACTGAAACCAGATCATGCAGTCATGCAGTGCTTTTTTGAATCTCGCTGGCAGGTCACTGGCTGGTGCCATCCCAGCTTCCCGCCACCTGTCTGCTTCGACTGAAGCAGCGCCGGAGCAAAGAGCACACCAGCGTGGAACCCGGCTGGAACATTCAGCTCTCTGATGCACGATTGTCCTTATAGGTAGGGAATGTAGAAAGCTCTAGATATGTCAGGAGCATGTGCAAAAACAAGCACCGGTCTCCTCGGAAGACAAAAAAAGGCTCTGCCCGTGCCCTCGCTTTGGCCATCAGTATCGCAGTGGTGACTGTGACAGTCATAATGAGGATTCTGTTGCTAGGGGAACTAGTCTTGCACTTACTGCTAGCCTGATTCTTATTCCTACTATGTTTTTTTTTGGAATTAAGATTGGCCACGTCTCAAGCTGCAACCAGTCCTTGCTTGCTCCTGCCCCGAAGGCGACGATGGCGCGTTGGCTTCCGCGCTGGAAGCCTCGGCAGCGGCCAAGGTGCCGTCATAGTAAGCATATAGTGGTCAGATCAGCGAAAGACACAACAAAAAGTAGCAATTATGACAGCAATGCAACGCAGTCACTGTAATCATGAGAATGGTTTTGATATTATTGGTAATAATGCCATGATGATAAGCCGATTCCTTGAGCTGCTTGGCAAGGCCGAGGTCCATGCGGCTGCGCTGGCGGAGGCGAGCAAAGCTGGCAGGGAACCCCAGTGCTGATGACGTTGACTTGACTTCCATGTCCGGGTGGGGTTCAGGCCTCAAGCTGAAGGATCTGGACGAGAAGGTCGTGCGCCACAATCGCGAGCATTGGCTGGGTTTGGAGTGCTTGCAGGAGCGCAGTTGGCACTTCCGAACATGACCGTCATAGCGGGGCAAGAGTCGAGCGCAGGAGAAAGTTGGCGATCTCTCTGCTACACAGAAAGCACTCCACGAACAGTTGTCCGCCAGCCTGAAGAAGGACTTCTGACCAGGGGCGACGGTGTACTTGTGGACCATAATGAAACGAAGGTGACGTCGAGCGACTCTAGAGGATGCCCTGAGGAGTCTGCAGCTGTGCTGATCATCTCTTCAAATAGCGTCTGCAGCCTGGAGTACGGCCTGGATTCCCTAGTGGTGGAGTGGATCAGTTGTTGGGGTTTCGTCCGTCTTGCTGTCGGGTTTCCAGTTGGTTCCGTATTTTCAAACTCGTCGTACCAGTGAGGGCCAACAGGACCCCCTTATGTTACATGCTTTTTCTGCACATCTGGGCACCGAAATGCATGCCTGGGTCTTGCAGGACGTGCATGGGCTCCGTGAGCACATCGATGAACTGTCAACAAAATGCCAGGCTTCCAGAGTTGACATTCGCTAGGTTTGTGCGTACCTTTGTGTGTATGCGCTGTGTTGTTTAGATGACTAGATAGGTAGACAGATAGGTACATAGGTAGACAGCTAGATAGATAGACAGATAGATTCAGATACATGAATAGAGTGATTGACCCACGTCGATCTGGATGTGTGTATACACACACACAAACATAAAGAAGTGCCTGCATGCATACACGCGCACAAACATATACAGACATGTAAACAGATATCTTTAGATATATATATATATATATGTGTGTGTGTGTATATGTGTTTATATGTACACGATAGACAGATATAGATAGATCGGGTTCATGGATAGACGATTGGACGGACGGATGGATGGACGGACGGACGGATGGATGGACGGACGGAGGGATGGATGGATGGATGCATGGAATGAGATAGTATATACATAATAGAAGGTCGGCAGGTAGGTAGATGGCCAGGTAGGTCAGGTAGGTAGACCGATCGATAGGTAGTGGCATTGATAGTTAGAATGGCATACTGACAGAAAAAACCTACACAGGCATCCAAAGCAGAGTCGAGTGAAGCATGTGAGAGAATTCTCAGCTACGCAGCCTTGCAGGCCATGGCAGATGCAGTGACGACGCTCCGCACTGAGATGGGCCGGAAGGCGCTCGCCACCAAGATTGCCCAAGCAAGCCAGCCTCTTGAACTCCGAAGCCCTGAACTCTGAACATTCTCGGCTTTATCACTGCTGTCTCCTCGCGAAACATGCCACCTGATTGTTGTAGGTTGTTGTTTCCCGGTGTTTCGTGGAGCGCAGCATCATGCATCCTCAAGCCTCAGACTATCGTTCTAGCAATCCTCACTTCGTCCGCCAAGCTGTGCAAGTCGAGACCATTGTCGCATGGAGGCTTCGCACGAGCAGCTCGAGGACTTGGAGCATCAGCAGTGCAAGGCCGCTGCGGGACGTTTCTGGGATCCTCCTCGAGATTCACTGCTTCCTGATGCTGCGACGCCAATGGGTTGTGCCAAAGTCCAGAGCTCCGAGCCTGCAGCATCGTAACTCAACGGCATGTCACCACCACCTATGTATGTGTCTGCATACAAATGTTGGACGCATGCGTGGACAGGTCCCTTGGGCCCGTACAAACAACGAATGGAAGAACGACGACGCGTAGAGAGCATGAGATATTGACACTCAATCTGCTGCGCTGCTTCTCGCAGAAACGGCGTAAACGCTGACAGTTGGGCGGAGAACCCAAGACCGACGGAAGACGTGTAGGACTTTGGCTCTTAGCCAGGCCTTTGAGCGCTTTGTCGGCCGATGGGAGGCCTGCGCCGAGGCGGACCCCGCGTTTCTCACGCTCGATTCCCTACTCCAGGAAACACTCCTGCGCACATGCTACATGCCAGTGTGACTCGAAGAAGATGCCACCGTTGAATGTTGAAGCCTTCTCACCAAGCTTCACACGACAAATCCGCACTTGCAGAAGGCAGCCCTCAAGAGCTGACATTGTCAGATTTGTCAGAATTTGGAAACGCGGCCTGACGAAGACAACCATTGAAACACGGATGGGCAAAGAACCACAAGTTTTCCTTGAGCAGCTGTTGGTAAAAGCGGTGTGCAAGTCGCATCTGAAGAATGAAGGGCCTTACGCAACGACAAGCGGCGAGACAGAAGCAGCAGCTTCAGCATATACAGGAATGCTTTGATTGCGTCTGTTGTCGCTTTTGAGAGGCTCGTCGAAGGAATCTGCAGGATGAGGTAAGCAGCGCGATTTGTGAGGCGGGAAGGGCTGGGAGAGGGAAGCATTCGGGGCTTGGGCCGGCATGGCCAAGTCACTCCATGATGATGAAGACAGGGTTTGATCCCACCCAGTCGACCTACTATTACTTACCGGCTGCAGTGGAAATGTAACTTGTCCACTGCATCTCCGGACGAGACCGGTCAGCACACAGCACATGGCAAAGCCTTGGCGTAGGTACAAAGGCCTGCAGCCAACGCTTCTGAAGGGCATCGACCTGGAGAGGTGCTCCGATTCCGTGGCAACACAATGATGCAAGGGGATGTGCACGTGCATTGCATTCACTTATTCGCATACGTCTACACACAGATACTACACATACGTACGTAGATACACACACACATGTACAGCTCTCTACATCTGCATAGAATCTACAAACACGCACGCAGAGACATATGTTTCGCTATATTGAGGCATAGGCATGTATACTCACGAACATAAACATGCTGGTATATATAGCTCCATCTATCACACACTATACAAGCATAGGGGTCCATGTGTACACCTATACAACCATATATGCATACACATACATATGCCTATAAGTGTGCATACGTCTAGTTGTTTGCGTGTTTGCCTTGTCATTTGTATTGCGAGGTTTCTCATTTATGTGCTCGTCATTGTTAGTTTTATCTTGTTGATATTCCACGTTTCTCGAGTCGCTATGCCAAATCGCAAAGGCTATACAATCTGCGAATCTGCGAATTTAAGACTCTGCAAATCTGCGAATCTGCAAATCTGCGAATCTGCAAATCTGCGAATCTGCGAATCTGCGAATTTGCGAATCTGAAAACCTGCGACTTTGTGCCAACCTGTGAAACATCATGACATCCAGATTTCGTTTCTGTCTCAAGCACAGAGGCTGATACATGTGCGCATAAAGGAATCTGGTAGTGCCAAGGCAGGAAAAAATTGTTCCGGTGTGTGTAAAGACCCTGTTTGCTTCTTTTCAACATAAATCCAAATAACGGCATCATTCAAAAAGTTAACCTATGTGAAAGCTTTTTGTGGCTTCTTCATGCCTGTGGTTAATCAGATTACATACTTGAAATACTAAGTAAACATCCCATTCTATAGTGTTCTGCTTATATCTTCATTTTCATTTGTCACGTGCCAGACTAGTTGTCTTTTGGCCATTCATCAGTCCAACTCATGTATAGGAACCCACTATCATTGCCAAAATGAAGCCTCTAATCTGCATGCGGGCGTATCTAAATGCATGTCGGTTAAATTTTCTGCTTATATCAAGATAAGGAGCTAGCCATTTCAAAGGGTTTACGCACACATTTAGTCTACTTGCTGCCAAGCCGAGTAATTGTTTTTCACCTTTTGCATTCTGACAGCCCTATGCCGGAGGCAAGCAATTGAAAACATATGGGTTGGTGAATGGATGCACTTGTCCCGTGATTGAAACATGACCAGACCATGGTAATGTAGAGAATTAGCTAATTCCAGGTGCTTACACAGTGTATGTCACAGTATTATGTATACACAAAAACGTTGATTTAACCAGTCACCTAATCAACTTACTGGCAATATTTGTTAGTGGTATATCCGTGCTTTCTTAATTTAGTTTATGATGGAAGTTATGACAGTAAACTGAACGAGTTGTTTGGCCCCTGCTTGAACTAACCCATGTAGCACGCCAGCGATTTTGCGAGTATTATCAGGGATACATTGAATCATTGAATACTACGAGCCAGGACGAGGGACTGGTGATATCAGTGGCCAGCAGAGAAATCTACTACGGATTACTAGTACTCATACCACCACTCAAGCTAAACGAAATGCTCTGGGCGTTGGCACGATGGTAATATCTGACGCCAATACTCGTAATAATGTGGGAGCAGGTAATGCTAGGAGCTAGAGGATTACGGGCAGCCTTGGTTTCGAGAATGTAATGCTGCGGTGACTTGCAGGCCGCAGGCCACAGACATGTAGAATTTCAGGGTTCGTGGGCTGCAAAACAGGCCAAACCCAAATCCCGCTTAATGTTCTGGATGTCGGGCCCAATACTAATATCAAAATGGCTACAGATTTCGGCTCGAACACTGACCCTCAGCTTCGATATCTCCTTCTCATCCTCTCTCTCCTCTCCCTCTCCCTTGGTCTCCAAGGTGTGTGTGACTAGAGTTCAAAGAGGATGATCTCGGGACACTCCGCTCGCACGGAGGAAGCTGAACGAGTTCCCCCCGTCTCCCTAAGCCAAGCTACAACCGTCCCTTTTGGAGTAGCAGCACGAGGGCTCCTTGCGGAAACAGCTGCTGACCATAGCATTGAGGTAGACGATGAGGGGGACCATGAGGGGCCAGTTGGAGACCGCACTTCCTCCCCCGACTCAAACGCCGGAGGAATTGGAGAATCGCCGGTCTCGACCGGGCCTGTCCCGGTACCTGCCAGGAGCCGCGATAAATCCTCGAGGGAATCGCTGGAGGAACACATCCCAGGACCAAAAACAGCGGTTACAGTTGGAGGACAGGTCGGACATCATGTCAGTGCTTTGGAAAGTCTTTTGGTCAAGAAGAACGACAGAGAGAGCTCAGGCAGCGATTCTTCGACCCGAAAACCTCCTCCTTCGAAACTCGCCAGACTCGAGGCCCCAGGTTTCGGTGGTCCAAACCGACGTGGAGGGGGTCCCGAGTTTTTTGACATTGATCCAGATTTCTCGGTTAAAAAGGAAGACCACGACGACGAACTGAAGAGCGCTGCCCCCCCTGTTCTAACAGGTTTTCGATCTCGGAGAGAACGTGAGAGAGAGAGAGCCACGCCCTATGATCAAGATACCCCCCCCTGGGTGACAGCTTTGGAAGGCAGACTTCTCACGCAGCTTGAACCTATTAAGCAGGACGTCTCAGATATGAACGTCCGGCATCTCGACATGCATCGTGAGATGGTTCATTTCACATCCGAACTTCAGAATCATAAATTGCGACTTGACACTCATGATGCCGTCCTCAAAGAGCATACCGAGCGGGGCGAAGCTCACCACCTCCGCCTTTCAGCTCTTGAACGAGAAGTGAGAGACTTGAGGACTGCCTCGCGCTCACCGACACCCCAGAGAGCCCCCCCCTCCCCCCGAGGGAGCAGTCCGAGGAGTGAGCGAAACATCGACGAAGAACTACAATTGGCAATTGGGGGCTGGGAAGATGCTAGAAGGGATGAAGCTGTTGAGGAAGCCAAAGCGTTTTTTGAGGCCATGCAACTTGAGAAGTCCTGGCTGGACATTTGGAGCCCTTACTCGCGTACGTCCCACGTCCGTGTTTCCCTGCAGTTCCCCGACAACTGTAAGAACGTCCCCCAACAGCGAGCCTTCCAAACACAGGTTCTGGACAAGCTGAAATCTAAGAAGTTTCTTAGTAGCATTCCCGGGCAAGAGTGCAGAGAGCTTTGGGTACAGCGACACAGAACTCCCGAAGACCGCGCAAAGATTCGGGCCATTGTCTCGGTTAAGGAGTTCATTGAGCAACTAACATTTGCACAAGGGTTTACCAAACGCCTGGCCGAAATAGACTTGCGAGGCAAGCTTTTCGTTGGTAACATCAATGTTTTGGGCTCCCCTGACTCGCCCGATCCCCTTCAGGACGATGACTTCCCCCTTTCGGATGCGAGGGGTAATCACTCAGGCTGGTACATCAAGGGGGCTGCCTTCACCAAAGCCACAGGTCTGACGTCGGAAAGCCTCCCGGAGCGTTGGGAGACCCGCATCACCAAGCGCCCATAGGGGCGCGCGCCCTGCCATGCACATGTCACGTACATGCGTACCTGGAATCTTCGCGGTAAAACCCTCGAGGACGTTTCAGGATGTTGGGATTTGCTGGGTGGTGAGGGGATTGACTTTTTTGCATTTCAGGAAGTGGGCGGCTTGAAAGAACTCGCCCACATGGGATGGGAACAAGACGAAGTCCGTTTGGGCTCCTCCTCCTATGCCATTTTCTCCACTTTCCCCCCCCAGAGTTTTCACGGCACCATAGTCGGCATTCCTCTCGACTCGCTGCGGCATGTAATTCAAGTCAAACCTCTTTTAACAGGTCTGGCCGTGGTAATTAGGAATGCTGGTTGCAAGGAATTTATAATTAGTTTGCATTTACCCCATCGACAAAGGACCGATTGTTCGCAGCTGTGGCAGGAGCAATTGGAACAACTCCGGGAACTACTTGACGGGATCCGTCTACAGGACACAATTACTGTTTTGGCTGATCTCAACCTAGATCTGACTTCGCTCGCTGCCTCGGAGAACGACGACCGTCGCGTCATGCTGGATGGGTTTATGCATCAGTTCGGACTGCTTCGAACACACCCCGACAAACATACGTGGTCGAATACTCGCGGGGCGACATCCCGCATCGATTATGTTTTGTTTTCCCAGGGCCTGCAGTCCCTTGTCTTTTCAGAGGTTCTTGAGGGGTCGGATTCCCTGCTTAAAACTGACCACCGATGCTGTACAGCTGGCCTCAAGTTGCAACGCACTAAGTCATCATGTCGGTATGCTAGGTATGCCAGCCATTCCACAAAGTGCGGTAAATGGCGAGTTAACCTGCAAACTGCACCCGATTTCTGCGTAGCCCTGCAGGAGCAGCTGGAATTACATAACATGGACCTTGACGAGCGAAACCTAGAAAGTCTGGCCGCTCAGGTGTGCTTCCGCCCCAGCTCGTTAAGGTACAGAGACGGTCCTGAGATCAAAGCCCTCATTGCGGCCCGTCGACGAGCGACGGGGAGTGAAGCTAGGAAACTGGCACACAATGTGGCCGCCGCCAGAGCGATCGCTAAGAAGTCCTGGTTCTCGACTCTCCTGGAGAGAGGTTCGAAGGGAGATTACCACGCAGTGTCTTTCTTCAAACGTAGACAAAGCACTAAGGCTGCACAAGGAGGCTACATGATGCGCGCTGGTGGCGAGCTCAAAGCCTCCCAAGACCTTAAGTTCTTCTACAAACGCAAGTACACACCTGCAGACCTACAACCTCGTGATCTCCCCCTTACACTATACAAGGAGTCTGCCGGCGAGCTCCCCAATGCTGAGCCCTTCTCTGCCCAGGAGTTGCAGGATGTTCTTGGGACCACCAAGGCTGGCAAGAGTAGTGGGGCCGACGGAATCCCATATGAGCTCATGTACTCCATTCTCCAGTCTCCACTTGAAGTCAACTTTCGTCGGTTCTTTGACTCTGTTCTCCACGGGTCCAAGCCCATCCCGAGCTCCTGGCTCCGGTCCCAGGTCGTCTTTTTGCCGAAAATTAAAACCCCCTGCAAGCCTAAAGATCTACGCCCCATCGTTCTCTCTTCTACCCCTGGCAAACTCTTCACCAAACTCCTTCTCTGTCGACTCCGCCATCTTTTTCCTCCTATGACATCCTGCCAGCTCTCAGGTGCACCAGGAGCCCAGAGCCTCGATGGCTCGCTGGCCCTCCAACATGCTATTAGGCAATCACAGCAGTGGCAATTGCCGCTATATGCGGTCAAATTAGATATAGCCCAAGCGTTTGACACATTGTCGCATGCAGCCGTGAGCCGTTTCCTCCTGACACTGGGCCCCTCTGTTGAAGCATACCTACTCCCTCCTCACCATAATTTGTAATTCGGTTGCAAGCCTCTCCATGGGATCTGAACATTGGTGCCAGGACTTACTGCAGGGAGTCAAACAAGGATCTTCCTACTCCGCTGAAATCTTCGCCCGCGTCCTTGACCATTTCGTGTCCCCCCTACTACACCGTTGGAGGGACAGATTTCCGACTTGGCTTCAAGACGCGAGAGGGGTCATGATGCACGCCATTTTGTATGCTGACGATATTGTGTTGCTTTGCCCTTCCCGAGAGGCAGCCCTTGGCATGTTACTAGACATACGCTCGACGCTTCAAGCCATCGGGCTCCAGCTCGCGCTGGATAAGTGTCAGTTTATTTGCACGCCAGGACAAGACACCTCCCCATTGCTCCCCGACGGGTTCCCCCCGGAACTCGCGATTAAGCACACTGAGGCCTTCGTTTACCTAGGGATCCTGATAGGTTTCAGACTGTCTTGTGCGACTGTGCTTTCCAGGCGGTTAGCGGCTGCCACGAATGCGTTCTGGGCCCACAGCGGTTTCTTGTGCCGAGGCTCCTCGCCCTTGCAGAAACGTCTCCACCTTTTTGATGCTTTTGTCACGAATAAGTGGAAGTGGATGTCAGCGGCGGTGCGGCCTGTCACCGAGGTGTCCAGATTGCTAGACGTCCTGCAGACTACCTTAGTCTCCTCTATGCTGCGTCCTGCATACGACCCACTGCAACCTAAACTCGACAATTGGGTCTGTAGACGCAGAGCCACCAGGATGGCTATGCAAGCCGTTGGCCATGTACGTTGGGCGATAGGACAGGCATCGTGTTTCCTCCGTTACTGGGGTCACGCAGCCCGGTATAGTGTCTTCGATTGGCGCCCCATTACCCGTGTCATCAGCTTTCGCGATGCGGATTGGTTGCTCACCAGGGACTCCATTCGTAGGCGCCGAGGTCGATGGCCAGATTCCGTGCGCTGGATACAGCTCGCGTGGGAGTCCTTAGATCGCTTAGGCAACTGGGTTCCACAAGCTGCTGACAGAGAGGATTGGAAGAGCTTTGTTTCCGAATGGATTGAGCGACGCTTCGAGCACACGTCAGGCTTCTTTAAGCACCTTGAGTTCGTTGATTTGCTTGGCCGGTCCCTTCTTCAGATCGGCGACAGGTTTTACCTTCTTCCGTTACGACATCTACCGGTAGAAACCCCGTACGAACTGTCCTACCGCTTTGTTCCAGGCCCCACCCATGAACTCTCCCAGGCTGTCTTCAGAGTCTCTAGCGATGGGAGCTCCTGCAAATATAAGGGAGGGGGTGGGATTGCAATCCTCCCTCCTTACGGACGTTTTCCGGAGGATCTTATCATAGTTTGCCTGCCGATAGCAGGTAAATGCACAAACATTCGGGCAGAACTGATTGCAGCAGCCTACGGACTCAGGATCTGCGCCAAGCTTCACCATGACTTCCCGGGACACCACATTGAGTTTCAGAGCGACTCTCTACATGTGCTGCAGATCCTTTCAGACTCTATAGTCACCACCACAAACCTTGCTGAGGTCTGCATGCTGAAAGCCGCTTGGGAACCTGTCAAGGAATTCCTGAAAGTGTCCCACGTCCGGGCACACACAGGAGATCCTTTGAATGAAGTCGCTGACAATGCGGCCAAGCAGGCTGCGACCTTCTCCCACGATAAGGCACTGTACCGTTCATGGGATTACAGGCTCAGCAAGTTCACTCCAGTGAGACAAGACCCTCTTTCAGCCAAGGCATGGTGGTAGCTTTATCGGGGATTGCGTTTTTCCGGAATTTGGATTTGGGCCAACTAGTTCGTCGACTTGTATACCTTTTGGTTTATCAACAATGCATGTGCATGTCAAACTGCATGATCATTTTAACATTCTGCAAGCTGCATGTTCACTTCTTCTCCTCGATGTCTGGTCCAACAGTGAAGCGTGGATGTCGCGTGGATGTCGCGTCTTGGTTCCGTCATAGGCACATTAACATGTCTCGCTCATTCGCCTGCAAGTCACTCCTGCTGACCCCGCAGACGTGCACCATTCTCGAGACCCCGAGGTTTTTTTCTGCCACGGCTGCCATGGCTGACTTTACCTGCGCGGGTATAACAGAGGGGGGGCAGGACGGCCAATTTTTTCCTGCCCAGCACTTCCTGGATGATCGGATGTTAGGCTTCTTCACCCTGACAGCAGCTGCTCTTTCGTGTCTGTGTCTCTGCTTACTCTGCCTTTTTCGCAAGCTGAGTTTGCAAATGATCGACCTATTGACACAGCAGGCCCGACTGACTGAGCTGATGACCAACCTTCGTACTCCGGTCCTGGTTCCAGCACCAGGCGTTTTCCCCGACACCTTGAAGGAGCAAGTCTTCCAGGCCACGCAAGGTCTACGCGGACAGAATCGAGACCTCCAAGCCTTGGTACTACGAGTCCAAGGACATGTCGAAACCCGCCTTGCTGCACTGGAAAAACGAATGGGCTCCCTATGCCGAGCTGTCAAGCATGTAGATGACATGTACAACGAGATCGTCACCGTGGTTACACAGATAGCTGATGTACTGGATGATGTCATGACCAAGGAAGAGAGTCTGTATCAGCGCCACACGGCTAGTGTTGCAGGAGGGCTCCAACGCTTGGAGCAAGCACTGCGCCAAACCAGACTAACGGCCCCGGCTCAGACAGATGTGACGCATACCTCTTTCCTTGCCGACATTTTTGCGCTCCAACAGCATCTTCGCATGCACATGGATACAGATGTGCTGCCAGCGCTTCGCTACATTGCGGACCACATGTCCCTCCGCGACTCGGAAGGTCCCGCGATGCTGCGACAGGCACTGGAAACCCTCTCAGGTGTGGAATCTCATATCGTGCAGCTCTACCCGGCTTTTGAGCGACTCGAACGAGTCGTCCTGGCTGACCGCACCACGACTTTAGACAATGCGCTGGATACAGATACAGGGGATCAGTGCCCTCCGGAGCTTGACCCACCAGAAGGTCACGCTGTTGTTCTCGATGACGGCACGTGTATCACCATTGCACCGGGCCTGTGATGCAAGTGCACACATTGAATTCGTTAATTTGTAATTTGTAATCCAGAATTCTTCCGCATGCAAGCCTCTTCCTGCAAGACCCGAATATTCCCGCAAAAGATCCGACAGACGCTGCTGACACGAGCGCATGATACTTCGTACAACACATCTGCAACAGCCAGGTTTACTTGGGTACTCGTGGGGTTTTTCTCTTTGTCTGGTTCCTAGATCTCTACAGTGCTACAGTGATGCTTCTACATTGGCAGGTCGCCTTGCATGTTGTCTGTCGCAAGTGCTGCTGATCAGTGAGAGGAGAAGTAAGTGAGACCTGAACTCTCCCAGCGAAGCCGTTGTGCCGACCCGAGATCCCCAAGGTTCTTTCATATTCTCTGCTGCCATGGTTGCACTGGCCATTCATTTGAGCCAGTTGATGCCGTGGCTTCAGTATGCGGCCGATTTCGCGCCCTACGTGCTCTTCCTTGTTATCCTCGCAGCCTACATGCAGCATACTTTCGAGTATACGTTCAAGCTCTTCGAACGACGTCTGCAGATCCAACTGGAGTCCAAGCTGGATGGACAGTGGGACAAAATCCGCCCCCTCGAAGAAATGCAACAGCAAGTTCACGACCTGGTGGAAACCACGATTCCGGGGCTTCCCACAACGTCCGACCTACAGCGACTTCTTGACAACTTCGAACAGACGATCACGACAGAAGTACGCCAACGCAGCCAGGCGTTCCAAGACCAGCTGAACAACCAGGTTCAGCCTGCCACGCTACTTGCCAATTCAGTGCATGTGATCAAAGGGATCCTACAAGGCCCCACCGAAGACCAGTCTCCGCTGACTCTGCTCAGGAAACTCTTTCTCAGTTTACAGCCGACGAAACTGTTGAATCAATCCTCCATCACGCAGGGCGCTCTCGACGATCTCCAAGGCTCTCTGCAGCAATGGCTCGAGGGAGAGCTGTGCTCCCGCATGGACAAGATGATCGACCTACAATCCAAAGTCCAGGTGGAGCTCTCTACCCTCGTGGATGCCAGCGGCCCGGACTGGACTACACAGATGTCCACCACTATGCAAGAGCTCCAAACCTCCCTGGCCAGTGCTGTGGACTCACGAATGGAACTGGCGAGTCAACTTCATGCGATCATGAACCACGTGAAGCAAGCCTGCTCCTTGGTCACCAACTTTCGCAACGAGGCTATGCCATCTTTGCATCAGGTGCAAGGCATTGGCAACACGCAATGGGGTCAGGCCGATGTCCTCAACGCGATCCAGGACATCACTGGCTCGATTGACGAAAAGATGAAGCGCCACGGGGAGTGTACTAAGGCAATACAGGCCCAGTTAGAGAAGATCGCCGCTCGACTCACTCCGCCGATGCCTACCAAAGCCCCACCGCCTCCAACGCCAGGCTCGACAACCACGACTGCACCGACTACGGCACCTTCTGGACCGGCGTCGTCGCAGCCTGCATCGACCCCGGCATCTAGTGCTGCACCGCCGCCAATGCCGGCAACTACTCCTCAGGCTTTCGCACCCGGGCAGACGACTGCAGACCAGACTTCGACTGCTCCGATCCTACGCTTACACGAGTCTATGCCGGCACGCCAACCGGTTCAGCTGTCCAATCTGCTGAGCAGTCCCCCCGGCTGGCGCATGGGCCCGCAGACCTACCTCGATCCTCGCGCCCAAGACGCCCTGAACCTTATGGCTAGTCTATTGGGAGGTGCGATGCAGTACCCACCACAGTAAGGTAGCGACCGAGCCCTCGGATCAAGCATGCCTGACCTCTTTTGTGCTGGGTTGTTTCTTTTTCGGGTTTGCTTACCCTTGTCGCTTTGTAGGCTGACGACTATTTCGGTTTACCTGTTGTTCAGCGCTGGCACTTGCTTGGGCTCCGATCCTGCACGTGCATCCTGTCTTCCACTTAATTCATATTTCGTAATTGATAATTCGTAATAACAGTGGCGGCTGACTCCTGCATGCGCTGTGACAAACGAAGGATGTGCGCCCCGCCGGTCAAGCCCTGAGTCCCCCAAGGCCCAAACAACTGCAGTACTTTCCCTCTGCATACTTGTAGGTCTGAGCATTGAAAGTCCCCGAATCTTTCCTTATGAGCGATTAACCTCGGATGCTTGCCCCAACCTATTAACACAAAACAAAAAAAAAGCCGACCCAAATCAACTCGTTTCCTTAACTAGCTCCCGACCTACTTTCCCCCGATCACTTGAACATTCTGCCCAACGCAGCCCCGGCTCAGTCTCTTTAGCTCCTGACTCCATACCTGCTCATGGAACCGTTTGCTGAAACCCAAGAGGACTCGACACCTCTCCCCCCTCCCGATCCCTCTTCAGCAAGCGCCCTAGACCATACCTCCCAGGATGCTAACGAGCCTGCCGGCTCGACCACTGAGGTACAGCTCCCTCGGGACACCACCCGAGCTGTAACATCCAGGGACAGAGAGCCGGACTCTCCACTTTCCCGTAAAAGACAAAGGCAACTGAAGCTCAAAGCCAATGACCCTGAAACCCCCGAAGACGTGGATTTTGCTCCCACCAACAAGTCCCTCGAAGCCCTCTCCGAAAGCTTTCTCATGAACGTCGGCACCCTGGACATGGAGGACCGCTGCTTGGCCCTGGCTCGCCTTTCAGAGGAAGTACCTAAGAAATTCTGGGATTTGGATGAGGGTGAAAACAAGTTCTTGCTTTTGGGACAAACCACCCGGCTTGCTAACGCGCTCACGCGCCTCACTGACTCGCATCCTGGCTTTACACAAGCTGTCTGTGCCTTTATTCGCTCGATTCAACCCGAGGAAACCCCTTTTACTTCGGCCTCCATCCGTCTAGGCCCTGGTAAACCCTGCCATACAGACGATCGCAATTCATGGGCTCCATCACTTGTCATTGGACTCTCCCACTTTACCAAGGGCAGAGTCTGGATCGAGAACCCTACAGGTACAGTAGAAGGATGGAAACCTGGAAGCGAGGATGTACGACTCGGTAGCTTTGTCAACATTCTGCACAAGCCCTGCCTCTTTAGCTCCCGCACCCTCCTTCACGGTACCGAACTCTGGCACGGAGAAGAACGTAGAATCCTCACAGCTTGGGCCCCGCAGATTGCCACCAGTAATCACTTGTACTTCAACACTACCCTAGCGCTGATGGGCTTCCGACCCCCTGCCTCCCCGCAAGCCCTGAATAGTTACCGACTTTCAGTTTATTATGGTGAGTACCAAGCTCCCCGACGCCTTCTGCAGGGAAAGTGCACAGGACCTCGCCCACCCGACACAGGAATATGTCCTCGAGGTCTCCGATGGTGAAGAGGAAGAAGTCTCTATTCCGGAGATTGTCTTCCCGTGATCCCTGACTGGATCGGACTTCCGGGCTCCGAGAGGGGTGTAAGATCCCTCCTGTGCCCCCTTTTTTAATTGCCTTAATTGAGCCCCCGCCGTTTCGTTACTACACACAACTTGCAACATCCTTAATTCGCGTCGTTCGTTGACGCTCGTTACGCCACAGGTCCCTCGTGTAATTCATTAATTCGTAATCACTAATTCGCAATTGCTATAATTCCCCTGCAAGCAAAAAAAAAAGAAGCTGGCACCCTCTCCACTCCTCCTCCTTCTCCTTTCACTCCCCTCATTGACTCCCCTCTTCTTCACAATCATTCATCTGTACTCGGTCAGTTAGCCGATGTTGCAATGGATGCGCCTCCCTTGCAGCGCACCCCAAGTACACCGGTGCCGCCATGGAATCGTCTCTGAATGGAGCTGCTGCGAAGATACCGCTGGCTTTCGTCTGATCAAAGAGATAAACTATGCTGGTTAGACATTGCTGACACGGCACTTCCCAGACACCTGGGTCTACAGCAGACAACAGCGAGAGCCGATTACATGGCCATACCTCGCTCCCATGGGCATGAGAACTTTTCGTTTGGAGCCTTCTGGCATTGCCTTGCCTACGCTCCTGCAATTGGCAAGCTACAGTCTTGAAATATTCTGATGGCTGTGAATTTTCTGCGCACAATCGGGGGCCATGCTGACTCTGCTGGTGCAAACGACATCACCCCTGCGGGCTTCAAACTCGCAAAGTGGTGATGCTGATCTCCCTCGCGCAAGCTAGTGGATGACTCTGGCAAACAATAGTGGATGCTGATACTCTCGCAGGCGAGCGGACATGACCTTCCCCTCGCTTGCAGTGTGCTTCAGATGGCTTGCTGTCGTTGTCATGTCTTGACACTGTATGTACACTCGCCTCCCGAATACAGGTGGCCTTGACATGCTCAGGATGGCCGATAAAAGTGGCGCTTCTTTTGGCTGCTCAGAGATGGGATTCCCCACTGGTTTCCAGCACTGCTGAGCCGAATTCGACGTCCAAGAGGCCGAGTGATCCTGCTGTCGAGTCCGGTGGCTTAACCACCCACCTGGCCTCCTCGACGAAAGTGGACGAGTGAACAACAGTGAACGAGTGAGCGATGTACAGACCCGTATGCAGATGGTAGATCTGACTTGACGCTTTGACACATGTTCCCTGTAGTTTGCTTGTGTTTGGCCGTGTCCTACCCAATAGTCAAGTCGCGCATCTTCATTGGCTTTTGAATTGCCGTCTGTAATTAGTAATTGGGCATCGCATGCGAACTGTTCACAGTGATTGCATCGCACTTTGTTGTTCCTTACTTGGTTTTCCTTTTTTTATTGCTAGGCGCTACGTTCGCAGTCCCGCTATTGCATGAGCATTTGACTACTACGGTGATACCTCAGTTGTGTACACAGCTACGCCCTCTCCAAGATCCTGCAAGCCGCTCCGGGTACCGTTGGGGGTTGTTGGGGCTAGTGTGGCTTGCTTTCTTGGTGAGCGCTAGGTTTCTGAGGCTCGGCGACGATACGTGTGCCCTTTTTCTTACGGTTGTCATTTGCTCCTGGGCCTTTCGAAGTGGCACACGTATTCTCCCTGGGGCCCCTCTCTTCAAGTCTTCGAGTTCTGACGAGTTCCCTGCGGTGCGACTAGTTTCAGCTGGGCGGGTGGCAAAAAAATACTAATATCAATTCTCAGGGGTGACTTCTTACAACGGGAAAGGATTAAGCCGATGTAGGGAAATTAGCTTGTCAATGGTTCTAGAAGACAGCAGGCTTCTCATCCAAATCATGTCAGATTGTGCAATGAGCCATTTAATCAACAGCTAGATTCGTTCAAGGGGACCTGGAACCTACTCCCAGGGCTTCGGGACTAGGGCTTAGGGCTTAGGGTTCAGGGTTTAGGGTCTAGGGTCTTTAGGGCTTAGGGCTTACGATGGAAATTGAGATTTGTCTGTCTGTGTGCCAATTAGAAACACTCCTTTTCCTTCTCGATGTTTTCTCCGGAGTTTGTTTGGCTATCTGTTCCTGTTTGGCTGGCTCATACAAACAATAATTGAGGAAATACGTTTTGCGGAACTTCCAACGAAGCAATGAGTCCTTATAATATGGCAGTGAGGAAGGGAAAATTGAATATAGTGGCTCTTGGTCTGAAATATTGGCCAGCACGGAAAACAATATTTAATTTTTGGTGGAGAAGTTGGGAAGGTGGGCTCCCACCTGCTATGAGCAGAATTATATCAAACAAATACATGTATGATGCGGTGTTAATACTTCGATAGATTATCTTAGATATTGTGTTATGCGTAATTCCTAATAGTAATTGTGCTAGTACTGTATCAAATTGTCTAAAATTTTATAAGAATATTTACATTTCTTGCTCCAAGGCAGACAACAAAACAATACTTCACTAGATTATCTTGCTTATATTGTGTTTTGCGTAATTTCCTAACATTATTTGCAGCAATGCTGCATCAAATTGTTCAAACATTTGTATAAGAATATTTATAAATCTAGTTATTAAGCAGATAACAGCAATACTTCACTAGATTATCTTGTCTACACCGTATTTTGCACACGCGTGGATAGCACATGTAGGAATGCTGGAGTGAATTATCAGGATCTTTTACTACTTCTTGCGGGTCTTAGGGGGCGGGGTAGCATATATATATATATATATATATATGTATTTATACACATATGTATGTATATATGTACGTATGTATGTATGTATGTATGTATGTATGTACACCTCGCCTGCTTTGCCGAGAGCGAGTGCTAAGAATGTATGTATGTATATATGTAAATGTATTTTTACATACAGATATAAATACAGATATTCAGTGATTCATATATATCCGTATGTCAATACGTTTCCAACGAAAAAGTGTATGTGTACATGATGTGTACGTGTTCATATGTGTATCAAACTACGGAGGTGCATATGTGCATGTGCATAGGTATGTGCACGTGCAAGTGCATTTGTATCGGTGCATAGAGGGATTGCTGGATAGATGGGTGCATAGATGTGAACATGTTTGTAAACAAGGAATAAGTAAGTATGTATGTATGGCCATCGCCATACACGCATGTAGAAACACATGCCTGCATGCATGCATACATGCATCCCTGAGTGCGCACGTCAGCATACGTACAGTTCGCGCGCGGGCACACACGCGTGTGTTTTTTGTGTGTATATATACACACATCTATCTATACACACACACATGTGTGTGTGTGTGTATGTAACCCGTCCGCACATGCATGTGCACAAACATGGGTTGTTTCTCGGACATCCGTCTGCCACGGACACTGTCCTATGTATGTCAGACTTTTGATGAAGGTTGGCAAAACGAGCGGATAACTGATAACAGTGAATTTTGCAATCACGAAGATCGACACCGACACAGAAGTCAGGTCGCATTGCGCAGTAGCGAGCCATGTTGGCATCGAAGGGTTTGGAACTTGAGATAAGAGCCCGCCAGATTTGCTTTTCCCAGCGCTTCCTGGGTCTTTCCCGTGGATGTTATTTCTATGCACTCAAAGCGGCGAGTCCACTCAACCCAATGCAGCGAGAAGTGGACGAGCTCCTGGCCGCTAGACTCGTGAAAATTGACCCTCAGATGGCCACAGGCAAGACTGGCTGCGGCGAGAGTTTCAGCCGCCAGCACAAACCGTGTCTCTTCTGCGAGTCATCCCTTCCGCATGATTTAATGCAAAGAAGCACGACATCCGCTGTTCGTCGAGGTTTGGAGGACCTGTGCCAGATGCAGACCGAGTTGAAGCGGGAGCTTGCCGGCTTGCGGACCGAGATGTCTAACCAGGTTCGGAGGGGTAGGAGGCTATCAAGTCGTATTGGCCCGTGAACCACGCTCTCCCCCAATATCTCTCTATCTGAACCCTGCACAGAATAGGTCGCTGCACAGGCCCCAGGCCATCCTCGTCTTGTGACGTCACAGGTCAGCCAGCTCAAGCTTGAGGGCGCAAAGGAGGCACCCGGAAGATTGGAGCCCTGAAATGAGTCCCTTAGGGCTTAGGGAGAAGCGCAGAGGCACGGACGCAGTCCACGATCTCCGAGCACTGGGAGCAACGATACCAGTCCCTCTCAGCCACGGCCGCGTGGCATCAAGCGAAGTTCTTGGAATTTGCGCATGCAGTTAACATCATTTGGGAGCTTCCGAAAATAGGGGACCGAAATATAGTACCCGAAACAGTAAGATCCTTAGCCTTATGATAAGGACCCAAAATAGGAAGTAATTTTCGGAAACTCCCCCTATCCTAGTCGAGGTTGAGAGCCTCAAGGTCGGCTGGGAGGCTGGGGCCACAGTCTGCTTGCGGCTACCCCGCGTCTGATCTTGGGCCCAGGCAACCCGGCGAAGTATCAAAGAGACCTCCGCCATGCAGGAGCAGGCCAGGACATCGAGCGTCCGGATTCTGCTGAGGAGTTTGAGACAAGTTTCCAAAACAGGGAAAGCAGGCTGCAAAAGGCTACATTACATATGCACCCACCCTACCTGCTCATCCATCCACCCATCCAGCCATGGTCCCAACGGTAGCCGGTCCATGGTTGCAGTGGAGGCTTGGCTCGATGGTCTCCGCCTCCGTGTCGATGCCTGTGCAGAGGGTGTGGCCTCGGAGGTGCGAATTCGAGAGGCTCGCAAATGGGTCCTACAAAGGGTTGCCTAGGGGTTTGGAGTTTAGAGGCTTGCTGATGGCAGAGTCGTAGACATGGAGCATCATGGAGCCTCGCTTCGAAAAGGGTTTAGAACCCGTTCCGGGTTGGTGCCGCCACGTAGAGTCCCTGTCCGCCAACAGCAGCCGCAGCTAGGAATCAACACAGCGGCTGGAGTCTCTCCTGCAGAAGACGCGGCAAGATCTCGAGGCAAAGATCGATGCAGTGGGAGGCGCTTGTCAGATCTCTGCCACGTTTGAGTTTGAACTAGCCATCAATCACATGCCTGCAGCCCAGGGTGTGGGCCAATGTTATGTGGATTCCTGATGATTCCTGCTGTCTCCCAGTTCCTTTGACTGTTGGAGGTGCCCTGGAGAAGCAGTTCAACGGAGTTCTTGCGAGCCAGAATGACAAGGGTCTTCATCTCGAGCTCATGGGAGCCATGCAGCTGGAGCTCCAGAAGAGACAGGACCGCTGCCTTCTTTAAGCACGGCAGAGAAGCAAAGACATATACTCGAGGACGCCGAGACATCCCTCCGGGACCTGCAGTGCGAGATGGTCGAGATGCGCTCCAAGCTGCTACGGAAGGACGGGATGACTCCGCACCTTGCAGCCCCTGCGCTTGAGAACTCTTGAGATCCTTTCAGGAGCACGCTTTGCTGGAAGCCACGGGCTTCAAAGAGCCCAGCAAAGAGGTCGCTCGAGATCCCAGCAAGGAGGAGCCCACAACCTGGCGCCCTGGGCTCACAGGTTCGGTGCCTCAGAGTGGGATGATCGCTTCGGATTTGAGGAAGGTCGCGATGGGTCTCTGGTCTGGTGCCTTTGATGCGGACGGAGATAGAGAGACAGATTTTCACGCACTGCTTGATTCTCCCAATCCTGAGCCTCTCCGTCTTAATCAGCAAATGGGCGTTCAGGTGAGGTGTGGCGTTGACGCAGTGTAGCAGCCGTGCATTCAATGCAACGGGCGCACGCGCGCACACGCTCGCAATCACGCGGACCAGGATGTCCCTGAAGCCCAGCCACAGCAGGCACGCTCTTCGCTGAGCCAACGCTTTCTCGGGAGCCAGCACCAAGCAATGGCACAGGAGCTTTGAGCCCGTTAGCCGTTAGCTTTATGTAGTGCTGCTGCAGAGTGCAGTGGCTGTGGCAGGACCCTCCCCGGAAACAGGCAGCCCATTGAGCGATCTCCGGGCATCCTCAACTCCGGGAATTCTTCGCCCTAAGAGACTCGGCCCTGAAACGAGGCATCTGGCGGGAAGTCAAAAAGTGGATGCTGCAACCAAGGTTGCCGCCACGCTTCCAGCAATGGCCAACTTGATTGCTTATGTTTTGGCCGCTTTCGCTAACGACGACCTCCTCGTGCCGCCAAAGCTTGCGCAGTAGGAGTCCAGCCACCGCAGAGTGACGATGCCAAAAGCATCTCCGAAGGATCTGACAGCCGTGATCTGACGCATTGACACATGGTTTGCGAAGTCTTCAGGTCGCGATCAACCTGCTTTCGAAAGCTCGAGCTTGAGCAGGCCGTCGTTTGAGACACCAGTGGAGTCGAGGTTGTGCCAAGACCGCAGCCACAGCCATCTGGCTTGAGCTAGCTTCTGCAAACAGGAGCCTCCGAGACAAGCTTCAACCATTCAGATATTCAGCCATTTAGATATTTGCTTTAGACATAGACACACACACACACCCACATATATGTGTATAATTGTGTATATGCATATATGTATATATATATAGTATATATAGTATATAGAGACAGACAGCCGAAACCTTGTGGCGGCCATGGAAGCACCTCCCTGGCTGGAGGAATCTTACCCGGGCAGCCCGGCTCCCAGCCAGATTCGCCGTCGCTTGCAGCTTCGTAGCTGTAGCTGTAGGTTTTGTCTAAATCTAGTTAGGGTCCGATGAACCTTGGTCGTTGTGGAGGTTACTAATGTCCTTCGGCTTGCGGCGTTAAGGAAGATGATCATCATGGCTCCTGTTGTTAGTATTGCGCCTCTTCTTCATCTTCTGAATCTTCCTGGTCATCAGTAACCCTAAACTTACCCATGGTTAGTAGGGAATGGAATAATGGGGTACAATGATAACTACTATCACTACCATTCTTCCATTCCCTACTATCCAAAGGTAAGTAAACCCTAAACAGACTACTTCACCGCCCGAGGATCCTGGCGGTCTCTCCGTCGCTGTGCCCTTCGCGTCGGCGCAGGCGGCGCCGGGCTCCACCTGGAGACCACAGAGCTGGGCGACCTGGCTACCTGCAGAGGGCCAGAGGGCTAGCTAGCTAGCTAGTTCTTACGGGGCATTTTGAGGCATTTTTGCCTAGCCTGGAGGGAGGCAAAAACGGGGGCATCTTGTAACCTCCGACTCGGCCTGAGATCGGAATAGAAGCCAAGAAATATAGGAGCAGCGAGTTCATATTCGGCTATGCCTCGGCTGTCAGCCAGTGGCAGACTTTTCGTAGACTGCAGCCCATCTTCAAGGGACAGCCAACTGAGCCAACTGTCATCGCGAACCTCGGCGCGAGGTGCGACAACAGCCCCGGCCACGGAGCATTGCTTGGTTGATGCCTTCCTGTCAATACATCATGTGCAAAGGTGGCCGAAAGTACATAGTGTGTCAGGAAGCAGAACCGGGACTAGAAGAAGCAAGCGCGGGGAGACTTTCTTGACAACGAGGCTATCTCGTGGAGGCCCTGGATGGCGAGCCCCCGCAGGATGAGTTCCTCAAGGCTGGAGCCATCATCATCTCCATCGCTGGCGTGCAGCTGTGACTTGGCAGATTGGGGGAGCTGTTTCTGAGACCGAAGGGACGAGTGTTGCGGGACGAATTCTGAAATATGCACCGGTGGTAATCTCTTTTGCAGAAATAGATGCTGCGGTCACAGCGGGCCGAGGCTTCGCCTCTCCGATGACGCTTTGGAAGATGCCTTTGGCTCCAACTTTGAGGATGGAGCAGAGCTCGTCCTCGTAGATTGTGAGGAGCCGAGGGTTCAACAAGTGGTTGCAATATACCCTAAACCCTGCACCCTCTTTGCTTCGGCGAAGTGGAGAAAGAGTCATTGCACTTAAAAAAACTCTCGGGCACGAAGAGCTCCGAGCCACCGGGCCAGGAGTTGCGGCGAGCAACCGTGGAGAGAGACTCTCAAGGCGCTGTCGGGCTCCGCATTAGGAGTCCTTTCGGCGTCGGTATCACAAAGCATGGACGAAAGTGAGGCGATGTGGGAATTGAGTGTAAACTGCAGCATACCGTACTATAGCACAGCACTTAATATGCCGTAGACTACACTTTCTCCTTCTGAAGGCCCATAGGGGAGCACCGTGTGGCAGAATGTACCGGCCGACTCGGTCAGGTGAGTGCCCTTGCAACGAAGCAGACGAAGACATGGAGGATGCCCCACCGGACATGCAGGACATCCTGTCGTCTCTGATCTATAACTATCCGATCTGTTCTAAATCCAATGGGCAGGACAGTTGTTGCATCCGTTGCTCTGGACAGAGTACTTGTTGCAGAGTGCAGTTCTGATCATCAATGTAGACCCCGGGTTCACAGACTGGTATCCATGTCACCCCCAAAGCCAGAAACCCTTCACCCTGACCTCTTTTGCCCTGTAGCCCAACTACCCTAAACCCTATGGTGACGATTCCTCTTAGTGAAGTCTCACTCGTCAGACTCCGAACCACATGCCTCGCCTGGATTGTCCGAGTGTGAGCGCCGAAACCCTATGGTGGGAGGAGCCGGAAGAGCTAATGGAGCATGGCAGCGTGCTGAATCTCCGCCTGTGCCCGGCCACACAGATCCGGGAGCGGCCCTTTTGGGGTTCGTTCAAAGAGCTGATTCCATTTTTTCATCTCCTGCGGTTACTATTCAAGTTTGTTTATATATGTCATAGAATTGGTATTCATCATAATATGCCATCATATTCAAGGGTCTATATAGCTTCCGTCTATAATCTGTAACAGCTTCCGGAACAGAGCCCCGCCATGTGCCCGCGAAGAGGACTTGGCCCCAGACATGCGTGCCTCACTGGATGACGATCTGCAAACCTTCGCGGGGCACCACGAGTTGCGGGTGGCTTGGAGTCTGACCTCCTTCCTTTACGTTTACACTCTGGGCTATTCCCTTTGAAGATGCAGGAAGGCGTGATGATTTTTTTGGGGGGCCATGAAAAGGCCATCGTGGAGTAGAGAGCCTTCGAGATCAGGTGGAGCTGCACTGCCCAGAAGCCACCACAGCCTCTGCAAGGCGGCTCCGTAGGGTGCTGCCCAGATTTCTCCAACTTCTTGTGGGAGCGTGCACGGGGTCTTAATGGCATGCCATTGCAGTGGGCATCACTTCTTCTTCGTGCGTTTGTGACTGTATCATCGAAGGCTGACGCTTTGTGGTGTCCCAGAAGATGTGACCGCTTCCAGAGCGGAGGCGGAAGAGCTCATGAGGCAAGGCTGGAGAGGCTGTTCTTTGGCGTGCAACTCAATACCTCTGGCCAGTTCGTCAATCGTTTCACGGGAGGTTCTATGGCTTGCTTCCGCTGCCTTCAGAGGAGGTGAGCACCGTGGAGGCAGCTCTTGCGATACTGCCTCCTCTGTGCAGAAGCCAACCCCGACCCCCTGATCCAGCTCATGCCAGGTGGAAGGCCTGGTGATGAAGTCGCTGCCCGCTAGGCACCGGCGTCGGCGCAAGGCGCCAGAGACGGCGCGCGATGAGGAAAAGGCACGGGTTCACTGCGAATCCTTTTCTTCTTGTGCTTTGCATGCCGTCCAGGCGAGCAAGGCTGCGGTGCTGCAGATCGCTGCAGAGGAGGAGTCGTCAAATGTTCAGGATCCACATCCAAGCGCAGCGGATGCAGACGTGGCCCTGGACTTTGAAGAAGAGAGGCGGCAGTTCGAGTATTTGGACGCTTGGATGGAAAGCAGTCTATGGGCTTGAGTCCTTCCGCGTGTATCTATTTTTGACAGGCCTGTTATAGCCACAGAGCCCTAGGATCACACGGCGGATGTGATTCTCCACTCTTGGGGTCAGACACTGGAAGAAGCCTTTGCGCAATGCTGTGCTTCCCGGCGGTCAATAGGCATCACTACAGTCAGGCAAGCCAGATCGTTTCTGTGATCGGGGCTGTCTCTCTTGCTCGAAACTCTGTGCTTCTTCGCACAAGCTCTGGACAAACCAGGAAGTCTAGGATGGACCTATGTCGAAGCAAAGGTTCTAGGAGATAAAACTTGAACTTGAGGGTGTAGTTGCTCAGTGATCAGACGGGCGTCGGAGCCATCTCAGGTTGCCTTCTTTGCATATCTGACAGATCTCGACACCGTGAGCCTCTCGACATCTGTGGAAGTCGAGGCGTCCGGGCACGACATGACGGATCTCTTGTACCACCTCTTAGACGAGCCCCTTGGCTCGGGGTTCCTTCATGTTGCTGCCCTCCGTTTGAGAAATGCTAAACGTAGAAATCGGGGTCCTGGTGTGACCGGGTTTTTGCTTGCTGCATGGTGCCCGGTGTCGGTCTTTCGTGTCAAAAGGCTCAAGCTTGCAGATCCGCCAAAACAGCTTGCTGATAGTTGGTCGAGGGCCCCCGTGGGGTAGCAAGACGTCTGGGCATACGACCACACGGTGACCCTCAATACCTCTAGAGAAGCGAAGCTCAGGGAGCGTTCTCTTGTGCTTTTGAGTCCTTGAAGAAAGGGCACAGCTTTTGGCCCCGTCGACCAGATCGCCCGAGCTGACGGATCAGCAAGAGGACAGGATACGGGCAGAGCAAGTATTGTGTAGCCAGCCGCAAGGTTCCTCTTCAGCTTCAGCACCGAACTGGTGGTCTGCCGGCGAATAGAGCTACTGGAGCTCGACACGGCGAGCTTGCGAGCGAAGGCTAGAGGTCATGGGGAGCCGCTCGTGGCAGCACCGTACGATCTTGAGCGATTCCGGACCTGTCCGCACATCGGACTTCTTTTGTACCTCTAAAAGCCGATGTTGTGTAAGCAAGACCTTCAACAAAAAAGGCACGACCGGTGTGAGCTGTGAAAATGAGGACGAGACGAGAGTGAAACGAACCACAAACTCCCCAAACTCCCGGACCAGAGTTTAAGTTAGTCCGAAACCAGCCCGGTTTTCAAGAGATAACAGCTGAGGAAAGAGAACACTCGGAGCCCACCCCGAATGAGATGGAAATAAGACGGACAGTAGATAGACCTAGATGGACACTAGCAAAATTCAAAAGCTGATCAGGAAATTCAACCTCAAGAAGCATCCGCAGGGGACAGAGATCAAGGCAGGCCCAGATCAAAGTGAAGCTCAGTGCCATGGTGCTTCGACGGCACTGGCAGACTGCTCTCCCTTGAGGCGATTACTATGCACCAGATGAAGGTGTTGACGCCCACCGAGGTCAGCACCGAGGCAGGCACTCGGCCTCGAGCGACCCGACTGGTCTAAGAAAGTCATAAGCTCCACCATCCACCAGTCTTCTGCAACAGTAATGCAGTTTGCTCTCAGGTCGATTGCCCGCTTGATGGGGGTACGATGAAGCCTGGCTTCCCCTACGAATGCTACGTGCTGGTGGACATCTGAACTGAGACCGTCCCCAACCATTGATTTTCTGGTCTGGTGCTCACTTGCCACGCCCATCAAGCCACGGTCGTCAGACCGCTTCAACATGGAGGAGAAGCGCTTTCTGTGCCATGGCGGGGTGCACCGCGCCATGGCGCAGTGGCACCGCAGGGCATCCGACAAGTCGACAAGATGTACCGCGGCAAGAAGATCAAGAAGCGGCCAGAAAAGAACAAGTGTTGGGCATGACTTTTCACCTGCTGGACTCTTGCATCTCGCAGCAGCTGTCTTTTGCAATCTTCGCTTCGCAATAGACAAGTCTCGTTGCAGGCACTCTAGACTCCGCAGGCTGCAGGCTCTGCCTGACAAAAAGTCGTCTTTCCAGACTTCAGACCGGCAAAGAATGCTCTCCCAGATGTGCCAGAGCATGAAGGGATTTGAGATGCGCCACATCCTGTGATGGATGATCCGCTATGTCGCGTTTCAGCCCAGTGCTGTGCCTCCCCCGGTGGTTGCCTTCCTGGCGCCGGCCTGGGCGGAATCCTCGAAGCCACAAGCCAAAGACAGGCCGGAGACTGCTGCACCTGCTCGTAGACTCGTAGAATATTTTCCATGCAGGCGCGAGCACGGCGACCAGGGCGAGGAGGGCGAGCACGAGCCTCGCCTTCCGCTCGCCAACTCGGCGCGCCAGCTTTCAGCCTATGCCCACAGCTGTGCAGACTTCGTGCCTGCGCGAGCTTCTGCCAGGAGCAGAGGCCACGGCCGACAGAGGTTGAGACGGAGGCGTTTTTTCCCTTCTCCTCTCCCGCAGCCGTACTCATCGCAGCATCGCAGCCGCATTTGTGGAGGATCAGTCGGCGTCACCTTCACGGCAAGCCACAGAGGTCTCGGAACCTAGCCAGGCAGCCAGGAGGTCTCAATGCAAGCGTTGCGGTAGGGCCTTTTCAAGCTTTCTGGAAGGCATCCCCGCCTTCAGCGGAAAGGCCTCGGCTCGGTCCCACACCCGGCGATTTGAGAGTCCGGTGCAGCATTACTCGTACAGCGTGGCAAATGAGGCTTCTCGGAGTTCTGGCAGCCGGCCATGCGGCAGCAGCTCGTACTTGATCATCCCCGCCTCACTTGCGGGCCTTGCGGGGCTTGCAGTGAGCAGTCCTGCTGTTTTGGTACTGTACCCAACGGCCCCAAAATAGTTCCTTTTTGGGATTCGCATATAGAATCCTACAAGGTAATCCCAAACAGGAACTACTATGGGGCCGATGGGTAGGTTCCACGAGACCTACCTCCGAAACCGCTTTGCTGCCATCCTTCGAGCGCTGCTGCCTCTGGACGTGGGACATTGGCGTCAGCTGCTGGACTTCGGCGCAGGCCTGACTGAGACCCTGCGAAAGCTCGTTGTCTTTGGAGACCGTGTGCAGAAGACATGGTAATAGTAATAGTAACAACAGTAGTAACCGTAACAGTAATAGTAGTAGTCCCAGTAGAAGTGAGCAGGCTTCCGGAGCTTCGTCTTCGATTCCAGCTGCACCGACCCGATTCCACGCACCCTCCCGTGGGAGCTCTTGCAGTATGTCTGGAAGCTTCGACTGCAGCCACATGCATGCCGTGCCCCCTGGGAGCGTAGAGTCGAAAAGTCGTGGCCATGGTGAGGCTCGTCATCTTCATGGCTTGCAGCCCGCCATTCGACGTCGGCAAAGCTGAGTCCATGCCGCTCTTGTGCTCCCAAGGGCCCAAGGCTCCCAGTCCCAGAAGGCACCTTGCGATTCCGAGTTGGAGGTATGTGCAGCTTGCCCTTTGCATGCGGGCATTATGCCGGCCTGCACATCATACCAGCGACTCGGATGGGCTGCAAGTTTTGTGATAGAGGGTTTTTATAAAAGCCCTCTATGCAAGTTTTCTGATCCTGCTTCGATGACGACAGCTGCTGCTGCCATGGCGGCCGTTGCCGGTGCTGGCCCTGCGACTAACTACTGGTACAGTACTAGTGCTAGTACTATAGTACTACGTAGTACCAGTACTAGTACCACCACGACGACTACGACGACGACTACTACTACTACTGCTACTGCTGCTGCTGCTGCTACTGCTGCTACTACTACTACTACTACGACTACTACCACTGCTACCGCTACTGCTGCTACTACTACTACTACTACGACGACTACTACTACTACTGCTACTACTGCTACTACTACTACTACTACGACTACGACTACGACGACTACTACTACTACTACTACGACTACTACTACTACTACTACTACTACTACTACTACTACTACTACTACTACTACTACTACTACTACTACTACTACATTTCTGCCGCCACCACCACCACTTGCCGCTGCCACTGCCGCCACTGCCACTACTCCTGCTGCCGCTGCTCCCGTTCCTTTTGCTGCTGTTACTTGCTGCTGCTGCTACTGTTGCTACTGTCACAGCTACAACCACTGCAACTGCAAACTCAGAGTAGGCAAGCCGCCAGCAGCCGGCCCACCACCTGTGGTGCAGTTTCTGGTGCGCCTTCTAGGCCGGGCGGAGGGCTGGAAGCAATAACCGCGCAACAGTGTCTCAACCACTGGCCTGTGAAGACCAGAAGATACTTGTGGCTGCCAAAGACTCGGACCACGAGGCTAAGGTTAGGAAGAAGAGAGCGAGTGAGCCTGACAGCTCGAGAGCAACATCGGGAAAACTGATGGGGTGAGGGTTTCGGGTTTAAGGCTGAAGAGTAAGGGCTGAAGCGCAATCGCGAAGTGTTCTGGGTTCTGGTAGCACCCATGAGGCTGCCCCTCTGCGGCCTCTTTGCTCCGTGCGACTGCCAAAGCTCATGTGGGAGCACCGAGCATGCAAAGTTGGGAGGCAAGGGTGCGAGACTTTGCCTAGTAGTTGAAGTCTTGGAGCCTGAGTATGTCATCCCCTTGGCCTGTGCAGGCCTGGACAGCTTCTCGGCAGCATCCCGCCGGTGTTGCACGCAGGCTTCTCGAAGGGATTGAATGTCAGTGTGGCTCTCCCGGATGCTGCACATCAGATCTTGCTAGTGACGATTTAGGGGTTTAGGATTTATGGACACCTGAGGTGGCTTTTGAAACAGCCTGGCGATCCGAAGGCCTTGGTGTCCTCCGGTCTTGCAAGGCGTGCGGGAGATCGAAACCACACAGGTCCTTAGCATCACGACGAGAACGCCCCCTAAAAAAGGGGGGGACTTCAAACTTCGCCCCTTCGCCCTTAAATGGTTGCAGGCCTTCTTGGCCGAGCTTTATCCCGGCGAGGGGCGCGGTGGTGCGAAGAGCGCGCCAGGGCTGAGTCGGTGCTCGCACTCAGAAGGGGGGTCAGGAAATTCCAGACGTCGGAGCACGAAGAGCTGCATAGCAGGAAGAGATCACTAGAATCTAGAAGTCTAAGTTTGAGAACCACAGAGGCGCCTGCTCGAAGACGCAGCTTTGGCCCGTGTACGGTGCTTTCTAAAATTTTCGAGCCGCACCTGTGCAGCCATGGCTCCGTGGAAGCTGAACCCCGGGTTGATCTTCTGCTTGCTGCTCAGGGCACAAGCATATCCCTTCAACCTGCCGTGCGACTTCAATTGCTTAGGCGGCTACACGCCCGGCACCGGGTTCGGGCACATGGGCATCTGGAGCATCGGATTGGAGACAGACAAATGCGGTCTCAGTGTAGGCTCGACGAACACTTACCAGCCTGGTTTAAAGTACTCCTTGGACTACACCTTCGCGACAAGCATGGGCCACATCATCGCATGCAATGGTGGCGCGTTCGGCTTCTTCGGGGATAGTGGGCTAGTTGCGGATTCCGGGCGACAAACGACAATCCGAGGCGGTTTGTGGTGGGTCGCTCCAGCCGAAGGCTTTGGCGATGTTGGGCTTGGAGCCGGTTAACAGGATGCGGTGTGTCTCCTACGACTTTGACACAAGCAACATGGTCCCCGGCGACTCTTGTGAGGTCCGTTGCCTTTATGGCTGGATAAGCAACCCCGTGAACTACACGTGCGGCCTGGATGGCACCTTCGCGCCCGCCGATGGCCAGAACAACATCACGTGCCAAGTGACGATGTGCGATTGGCAGTCCCTGGCAGCCAATTTGCTTGAGAATTTCAGCGCTTATTTGGACGGCGAGGGCTGCGATGCTGCACAAGTCCCGCATGGACGGAGATGTGTCGCCAAATGCTTACCTACATATGGGGGTGGCAGACCGCCGTCTGTCACATGTTCCAACCGCAAGCCGTGGCACAGTGATTTCGCCTTTCAGCGCCTAGGGTGCGAGCCCAAGACCTGCCCTCTACCGACTGATCTCATGGCTCCTGGTGTCGACTTCCAAGATTGCATCGGGGTAGCGTACAACGCAAATTGCACTTTGCGGTGCCCCCCGGGATACGAGCTCATTGGGCAAGCAGAGTCCGGGCTGATCGGCATGCTTGACCAGCGCTGCCAGGCAAGGAACTGCTCTGCTCTTTCTCTTGGGTATTCTCTGGCCGGCACGCAAGTGCTGTCCCGCTACGCGGGGAGAGGGTATTCACACTTTTCCTGCGAACGTCAACGGAGTATCGGCGAAGTCTGCACTGTGACTTGCGCCCAGGGCTACGAGATGACAGGCAGCCCCGTGGTGCTGACATGCGGCGTGATGTCCCAAACCAATGACACCATAACCGGATACTGGGACATGAAGAACGGAGTTCCCGCCGAGAACTCGACCACGTTGGAGTGCATCCCCAAGATTTGCCCGACACTCAACCTGCGGCGTGGTGTTCAGCACAATTGCTCCAGTTTGACGACATGGGAGAGGTGCACCGTGAGCGCGGAGGCCGGCTTCGAGATGCAGAGTTACGAATTGTGGTGCGACCCCTCCGGCATGCTCAATGGACCAGATCGACAGGCGTGGGCGAAGCCATGCGAGGACCCGATCATCGATCCCAATGTCATGGGCACCAACTGCGAGGGAGAAGTTCTCTTAAAGACTTGTCGCAAGTGATGCCTGCCGGACAAAGGCTACGTGGCAGCTCACATGATCTTCCGCTGCGATTTGACAGAGGACGGCAACGTCAGCCTCCAGGATGTTCGCCAATTCGCAGCAGCCTGCGACCAGTCTTCCGCCATCAGTTTTGGCCTCGACGCGGTGGAATTCATGCACACCTGTGACTCCGTGAACCACAGCCAGACGTGCGTTGCCGACTGCAGCGACGGCTACTGTACACCTTGACTGGCGATTTGGCTTTTCTCACATGCAGCAGTGGCGCGCTCAGTGGCAGCCTCCCGTCGTGTGAACCACTTCCGTTCAAGTACAACGAGCCTAGCGCCGTCGGCATCGAGCACAACTGCAGCAATCTGACGACTGGAAGTACCTGCGAAGCTGGGTGCACAGCGGTGGGCTTCGAGTATGCATCGGAAGCCAAGGCCGAAGTCTTCAGGTGTGAAGCCACCGGTGAGTTCAACGGAACCTTGCCCTCTTGCCAGCGAAAGTCTTGCACTGACCTGACTTTGGAGTCGAAGTTTGTGCACAACTGCCTCAATATGACCTTTGAGCAGAACTGTGCTGTCAGCTGCGGAAGGGGCTGGACGATGCTTGGCGCGGTCTCCGTGTTCGAATGCGGTGCAGATGGCGCCATTACCGGCGAGCTTCCTCAGTGCGTGGGACAGCCATGCGATGCCATACCTTCGGTTGGCTCTCTTAATAGCGAGGCTTGCAACAACCTCACGACGGGCATGCAGTGCAACGTGACCTGCAAGCCTGGCTATGGACCCAACTCCACTCGGATGACATGCGATGAAAGCAGTTTCTTCGTTGACACCTTTCCACTCTGTGAGCCGGCGCAATGCCCACAGAACCCTCAGCTGCAGGACCCTTCGCTGGCACACGACTGCGAGGGGGTCACCTTCGATCAGCGCTGCAGCGTTTTGTGCGCGGCAGGCTATGTGCTCAACGGTGATGGGGGCGAGGTCTGGAGATGTGAGCTTAGCGGCCCTACTTTACTTTGGAGCTGACAGGAACCCTCCCCGATTGCAGACCTCTTGCGTGCCGAAACATCAGCTCAACGGCCGGGATGGACAGCAACTGCACGAATCTGGTTGCTGGGCAGTCGTGCCAACAAACCTGTGCAGCAGGCTTTCTTCCAATGGGCGGGTCGTCGGCCATGCACTTCTCCTGTGACTTGCAGGGCAATGTCAACACCTTTGGCTCACTCGAGTGTGAACGGATCAAGTGCGATACCAACATCACCATGCCTCACGTCGAGCATACCTGTGCCAGTGCTGATGTGCTCTCCGACGGTTCCTGCTTCGCCTTCTGCAGTGAGGGCTACGAAATGCAGTCGAAGGCTTCAGAGCAGTGGACATGCACTCATCCGGAGAATGGCCTTAGCGCAGTCGGCAACGTAGCTGTGGTGGATGGCTACACCTTGCGAGGTGTCGTGCCTGTCTGCATGCCTGTTACATGCATCTACAAGATGCCGGATGGTCTTGAGTATGAGCACAACTGCGAGAACGTCAGGACAGACGCCACGTGCAACGTGACTTGTGCCGAGGGCTTCGAGGGAAAAGAGGTACAAACCTGGACGTGTCTTCCGGACCGCTCCTTCAGCGGAAGCTTTCCGAGCTGTTTGGAGATCACAAGCACTGCTACCACTACCCGCGCCGCCCTCACGGCCACGGTCACAGCTACCAGTACCTCCTCGACCACGTACACCGCCACGACAACCACCTTCTGGAATGGCACCGTCTTGATAAGCGGCTACTTCGAAATCATGCCGATGCGTGAAGAACGCAGGCGTTTGCGCGAGAATGCCTCAAGTCTGCATAGCGAGTTCGTCAATGCTTCCGAAGTTGAAGAAGGAATCGTTCTGGCTGTGGCTTCCATCTTGAACGTCAGCAGTGGTGCCGTTGACATCAACCTGACCTACGCAACTGACGCCGAGACCATGGATGAAGTGGTGAGAGTCTACTATGCTGCTTCCCGTGCGTTCCCGACCCCGGAGGAGGCAGACGACTTCACAAACTTTGTGCAAGTAAAGTTGGCTTCCGTCACGTCGCAGGAGGTGCAAGATGTCATGAACACGATGCTGGCAAGCACTGGTGCGGTGCTCCGCATCGGCGAGCTACGGTCGATGACTTTGTCCGTGAGCCGTGCGGAAGAGATTCCCACCAAGCTTGACATCCGTAAGGCCCCGGAGCCAGAGGACCTCTCCACAGGCGGTTCCAGCATCATGTGGTACGTCGGCTTGATTGCCTGCATCTTCGTCATCATGGGCTTGTCTGTCTTTCTGTGGTACCTCATCTACAAGAATCGCCAGGAGGAGCAGAACAAGGCCGTGCACGACCCCGCGAAGATTGACAGCAGCGAGACTAAGGTGGTCATCGACGAGCCCACCACTGAACCCAATGCTCCGGAGTATGAAGCGACCGTCATTTTAAAAAATTGAGGCTGAGCCTGAATGCTTGCAGGCAGCTGCCGACCCAGCCAGCAGGTTTGAGCTGGATCTAGATGCAGAGCCTATGCAAGTACATGCGATTTGAAGAACTTCCTCCGCAGGCGTGCATCTCCAAAGGTGAATGCTGCATTCTTAAAATTGCGAGAGGCAAAAAAGCCGTCACGATGGCTTGAGTATGCTTGAGTGGAGAGGGCTCGGGGGTACCGGAAGATCCTTTTCCCGCATCCAAGGATCGGAGCTCCCATGCTGCTTGCAGCCTCCGTGCTGCAGCTCTTCACACAGATGTTTTCAGGCCGCCGACTGACGTAACCTGTGTCCGGCCAGCAGTCGCAACAAAGATCCATTCATTGCCATGGTCGGTAACCGGTATTACTGTAGCAGACAGTAGCAACTTCAACTGCAGCAAGCTTAGGGCAGCAAGCGCAGGCCTAGCTTTGGGGCAAAGTGAGACCAGAGTCCGGTCCTCCCCATCTTCGGCCGCTGGCAGCAGAGCGAAAAGGCCCGGGGTGTGTTCAATCTTCTTGGTGCTGTCGCTGCTGCCTCTGCTCTTTGTGCCGTCGTGGTTGCGTTTTTGAGTGTCTTTGTCGCCCTCATCGTCACGGTGGTTGTGATGGTGGTGGTGGTGGTGGTGGTGGTGGTGGTGGTCGTGGCGGCAGTCGTCGTCATCGTCGTCATCTTCCTCGTGATCTTACACACTTGAAACTTGAAAGTCATCTTAGGAGGGGCTCACCACGTCCAACGTGTTTTCGTCAGAACATGGAGCCTTCTGCAACGCCGTGCACGAGGCCGGAAACTCCGACGCAGATGCCATCGATGTACACTCCTACGACGGAGTCAGGCCAAAACGGGGCTTTGAGGGATTCCGCCAATAACCAAACACAAGGATTGCCATGGTATGAGCGAAACTTTACGACCTCTCTTCTGCAAGTGTAGAAGCTTTGGACCTGAATGAGTTGACCGCCCCGTTGAAGTTCCAAGGCGAACCGGATCCATGCGAAGACCTCCAACCTTCCCTGGCCGCGATGATCTTGCAGTGCTCCTGCTCCGCTTCATGGCGGCAGAGTTTCGATCCATTCCGTCTTGTTTGCTTGGGTCTTTTCGGTCGGGTAATGGGACATAATGAAGCCACCGGCTTGAACAGAATCTGGCGACCCCGTGGACCCATCTCCAGCCAAGAAGTGCTAGGAGCCGTACTTCCCGGCAGCAGCGCCAGCACTCACACGTGACTGATTCTCACTTGATCGTTTCGCTGGGTGATGAATGCCTCACTCAACCAATTCACTCAATCGAATGTGTACGAGCTGTTTCCGATTCTGAACATCAGGATCAGTGTCAAGATCTTGCTAGCCATCCTATGTCCTACCGTATCAGTCCGTGGTGGACCCGGCGGAAGACATCCTTGTCTTTCTGACAGTAAGATGACAATTCTTGTGCTTAGTCTAGTGACTCTAGTGTCTTCCAAAGTGAAAAAGGTGCGATCCACCAGTGCTGCTGTGGCTCCAGCAGATCGCTTCCTGCTGTGCCTCGCTGACCTTGTGGAGATGTGCATTGAAGATGTAGCCGGCCTGCAGGCTGAAAAGCCTTTCGGAAAGCTTGCAGTGCTTGTGCTTAAGCCTGCTTCGATGCAGCGTGTAGGTGCGGTGACTTGGTTGTCCGGGAACTACTGAAAATCAAGCGGTCCGCCCTCGGATCATAGTAAATTGATAATTCAGTGCTTTTCGGGAAGGCAGTTTTTCTGTAGCCTGCGTAGCTGTCCTGTGACATCCTGTGCGAGCTTCAGCACTCCCGCGGGCCTTTCGACTCATCTCCGCACTCCAGAGCCCGTGAGAATCTCGTGAGAGCTTGCCGAGCAGACTGCCGCCTCGGATGAATGTCAAACCTCAGACACTCACTTGAAAGCGCTGATGCGATGTACATTGGCCGCGTTGCGGGCTTCCTTGGCATAGCAGCAGGCTTTCCCCATTCCAACCTTTTTACCCAGTCCGGGCCTTTTGCATGGTGCCGCAGCTCAAGATGCAGCCCTACACCAGCATGCAGAGTGAAGTAGTTCGGCAAGCTACGTGTCGTTTCCCAACTTGTAGAAGCGCAGCCGCGACGGACTGCCCGTCGACCATCAGTGCCAGCACCTGTGGAAGCCTCGGAACGCATAGGACGTCCTAGGAGCAGATCTGAGACGGTTGTGATGGGCGGCTACGTCTCCCAGAGAGTCCGCTCTTCGAAAACACCCCATCGCCCACGGGCCGAGACCATCCGACGCTTCGAACTTTTGGAACTGGAGGTGCCCTTTCTGACCCGGACTTCTTGGATCCAGTGCGTAAGGCTAGGCAATGCGCCAGAGACTCCTTTGCCTGGCGCTCGAGCGGTGCGGGCTTCGGCGATTGAATTTGAGGTCGCACGACACGGCACATGCGCACTTGCAGAAGGCAGCCCTATTGTCAGCTTCAGAGCAAACCGTTGACCCTGCTTCTTAAAGTTGCTTCCACCGCAGAGACAATGCCATGCACAACCAAAACATATCACACCTGCACCTTGACTGGATCGAAACATGGTGGGTGCCTGAGGATACCAGACGAGCTCAGTTTAAAGTAGACTACAAGTGTGCAATCGTGAATCGGTTCGAAATGGCACATTCTTCGAGATGGGCCCTCGACTATGCCGCGAGCCTTTGTATGATGCGAACAGTCGCCACTCACGAGACCTGTTGGGGAATGATGTTGTGAAGCTCTTGAGTGGCCACTGAGGCACACAGCGACACGAATGCGCACTCGGATCCATCCCCGGAGCCGGTGGACATTCGGGTTCTGGCACGCTTGGCGCGCGTCCTCCTGCAGGCCTGTAGGAGTAAGGACCCCAATGCACGGAATCGAGTGTCTGGTATAGGCCTTCTTCATGGATCCAGCCCTCCTGGCAGCAGCGGCAGCCCCAGGCCACAGTGACGCATCGTGACGCCGTGGCCAGAAGCCCCGTTGTCGGGCCATGCAGGCTCAGATGCTTTGGCCGCGGGCGCGTTCTCTGGGCCATCCGATCCGGACGAGAAGCTCGTCCAAAAGTGCAAAGTTCACGGACGTTTAGGGGGTTTGGGCTCAAAGCAAGATTCTGTAAATTGTAAGCCGTGTCTTAACTTGTCAGTGGGCTTCAGAATCATGCCTCTTTTTCAGCCTCACGGTCCACCAAGGTTTGTTCCGATCTCGGGGTCGGGTCCGCTGCGGAGGCGCCCTGTCTCTTGACTCTTGCAGGCATCCTCCAAGTCTTTCGGCCAAAGACTTCTATCGATTCCTTGCTTCACTGAAACCGACACAAGCAAACAGAACATCCGCGCCAACAACAGCCACCACGAGGTGGGAGAAAGGATCGACTCAAAGACTTGGCCCCTGATTCGCCGCGACGCAAATGCGGGAGGATGGAACGATGTCAGTGATTGCGCAGTGGGCCTGCGCAAGTTCCTGCGTTGACAATGAAGACGGTACGGTAGAGCTGAATCTAAGGCGTCCCCCAAATCCGGCAGGTCCCCGAGTCGCAAGCAGGATCTACAACTTGCCATCTGCAACTTCCGCGATCAGTCGACTCGCAAAACCCAAGAGCGGCTGTTCGATTGTCCCAGTGCGCGGCAGTG